>JAQPZY010001540.1:0-137500 GCA_029931535.1 Margaritifera margaritifera | reverse complement strand
TCGATCAACCCACACGTATTACTATAGCCCCAGATTTATCTATTTAGTACTCATGAATGATACGTTAGATTGTTATGACAAAAATGTATTAGATCCTTTTTGTAGTAGCCATAACCTTGTTTATTGTACCACAAACTTTACGAATACTCGGCAACATAGCTTTAAAGGAAAAGTATTGGACTATAAAGAAGCTGTATACGAACTGTTGAGTAACTTGTCATATATAGCTAACTGGGGTGTTTCTAATCTTTCTAAAGTGGTCTGTAAAACTTCTGACACAATATTTGTGGCAGTCTATTCAGCTGTTCCCAATAAATTAATATAACTTCGTTCGAAAAATCCTCCCTAAATGCACAATATGTTTAGCGACGTAATCAGACATTGGAAAATAATCCACAACTTGGTGTAAAGAACGAATATTTCTTTACACTAATCAAGATGCAGAGACATTAGTCACCGAGTTAATAAAGCTTTAAGGAGTTTCAAACTCGAGTATTTAAAAAGAATAGCTAAGAAACTTGAAATTGAAAATATTAGTCCAAAC
Source organism: Margaritifera margaritifera (assembly GCA_029931535.1). Taxonomy (NCBI): domain Eukaryota; kingdom Metazoa; phylum Mollusca; class Bivalvia; order Unionida; family Margaritiferidae; genus Margaritifera; species Margaritifera margaritifera. Next base: position 136,956 of record JAQPZY010001540.1, on the reverse strand, counting down.
ATTTAGTTGAATATGATAGGCAAAATATTATATCTCATGCATTGATAAAGCAAATTTATTTATAAATATGTTTCTGAGCAATTTTGTGTAGATGACACTTCAAGTACTCTTCCCTCTATTCCTCTTCCAGACATGCCCTTAATTCCATGCACATTAGCAGTTATCAAAATCTCGACATTAGCAGGACAGGTTGTACTGATGAGATCCATCCTTGGCTATTTAAGAAAGGCACTCATATATTATTGCAATATTTATCAATACTTTTCAACCATTTGCTCCAATCCACATATTTTCAAATAGCGTGGAAAGAGGCCAATGTTACTTATATTCCTAAAATATGCGACCCAAGCGTTATTTGAGTTTAAAGACCTATTTCTCTACTAAACTTTGTGGGTAAAGTATTTGAAAAATGTGTCTTCTAACATTTGTGTAACTACCGTATAGTCCATAACCTAATGGTGATCTTCAGTCTTGTTTCATCATAAAACAATTCGGCTGTTTTACAATTGTCTGCTATGTATAATACTTTTGCAAAGGTTGCTAACGAAGGCAAAGCAATTATAGTGGTATTTTGTGATACTAATTATGCCTTCAACAAAATAGCGCATAAAAGCTAACTTTATAAACTAAGAGATATTTGAACTGCTGATAGACTTTTGTAATGGTTTACAATTATCTTTAAAATAGGATGCAAAAAGTTGTTATAGCAGGTTCCACTTGATACCAACAGCACGCTAGGGCTGGAGTGCTACAGGGATCTGTACTTAAACCATTGTTATTTTTAATTTATATTAATGATATTTTCAATCATATTCAGTCAAGTCTAACTATTTACTGATGATACTTCATAATCAATAATTCTTGATAACCTAACTCTGGCTGGTGGTGTTCCGAAGGAAAGCTACATAAAATCAATTTGTGGGCTGATCAGTGGTTTTTTTTATTGTATTTCAAATACAACCGCATAAATGGCTGCATCCATAAAATCTCAAAAGAATCATCACCGACAGCTTTCAGTGAATGACACGCTTATTGAGAATAAACACTTGGGCATAACACTGGATGAAACCCTATCCTGGCATATAAATATATAGGAAATAACTACATCAGCATGGACAATGTTAAATATACTTCGACTATTTAAATTTAAACTGAATAGAAAATTGTTAGAACTTCTTTATTTCACCTTTGTAAGATCTTTTTTGTAGTAACATTTTATGGGATAACTGCAGTCAGTACGAAAAAGATCAAATTTAAAACAAACATAGGACCTCAGAGAGTTAGAATCGTTTGTGGGGTAACACAATCTAAGTGGGAAGATGTATAGATATAGATTATTAGAAACCGAAAATAGCAAATTTGTCCTGTAATATGGACATAAATACTTATATTTGTGTGTACCCCTCTCCAATCGCTTAAGGTCAATCATCTATATCACTTGTTCGAATTGTATGTATTTTCCATGACCACTTATACAGATACATACTGCTTAAATCAAACCAGCATTTATAACTGAATTCATCGAATAAATTATCATTAATCACCATGTAAAATCACTAATGTTGCACAGACGAAGAACCGTTTCGGGCCTTTATACAAAATGTTTCCCTGTTCTGATGCGATATTGACATTGTTATGGAGAACCGCAAAGTCAGTTCACCTGTCAGTAAGTACACACATGACTGAAGCTGTGCTTGCTTTGTTGGTTTTGACATTTCATATTAATGATACATCTGATGTTTACATATAGTCTAATTTACTAACTATCAATATGTTAAATTTTGATGACGTTATTATTACACAATTCATATAATTAATCATTTAGTTTTATTTTACTTTTTAGTGATGAAGATCTAAATTCAAGATCTACAAACACAAAGGTGATAACAGATAAAAGTAACTTACGCGCAGATGTACGCCCTCTCCCGCCGAAAAAATTAAACAAATAAAAATAAAATAAAGTAAAAACAAAACGTCTCTTCGTCAGTGATAGTAGATGTTACCTGGTCCGCTCTTGCTAACTCAAGCTCCACGTAGCTAAAGGTAAAACAGGTATATATCAGTTCGATGACCAAATATCATTTATTTAAAGTTATTTCGCTTGCATATTTGCATCAGAAAGAAGTCTTTTGAGATGGGTATCGGAATCCAAATTTTAAAAAAAATATATGGATGTATCTGGTCAAAGTTTGTATATGCAGAAAAGATATAGAGACTGATTCATATTGCATTACAACATTGAATTAGGCCATTTCTGTTTAAGGACATTTTAATGAACATTATAACTATGAAACAATTCAGGCATTTGTGATCAATCGATGAACATTTTATTTGATAGTACGGTTTAAATCTTTAACGAATTATTCAACACTGGCATGACTTCACAGGTCAAATTCGCGTTTGACGCCACAGCACAAACCTTTTTGTGCACGCCATGTTTTAGGGATTATAAATAGTGGATGATTTTTATAACGTCAAAAGGTTACGCATAGGATGCTAAGATTATTCATATATGCTGAGAAAAGAAACTAAATTCAACATGATTTGGTGGTCACATTACTACAAAATTAGACTTTTTATATTAAAATGAGAGCTTTTATTTTCAGTACAATTGTAGCAAAGGCACATATTATGAGTCAACTTGATTCACCTATAATATAATTGAACATTGCAATTATTAAGTTGTAGGTACCGTCAAACCTATTCTAACAGTTGTTGCCTTTTTACAGCGATCATCTGTTTTATATGTCTATTTTAATCCCTCCGGGCAAATTACGTATATAAAATTCATGTATATAAGGGTAACCTGGTTTTCGCAGTCAGAGGCCAAGAGTTTCCTAACCAAATAGAGATTTCAATGCTTTAAAAGGTCAAAGGACTGCTCTATGTATGCAAATTAAAGTTTTATTTCAAGAAGAAGGGACTAAACTCATCATATGAAGTAGAGATGTCAATGAATCGATGTGTAAATATTACTTATTTATGCTGCTTTTACTCACCGTACTCCAGTCACAGTGTCAAAGTAACTCCAAATTGTCGATATGTCAAATTCTCAAAGCGAAGTGAGTTTTAACATTAGGGTAGAGTACGACTCTATTGACATTTTCCAACTTAAATAAAAATAAAAATAGCAAATTATATATTGAAAGTTTCTAATTTAAATAAAATAAAAATAGTGACATATACATTGAAATTTTCTAACTTAACCAAATCAAAATAGTGAAAATAACTTTTGAATTGTGTTTGCATATCAAAATAATTATTAGTGAAATATATATTAAGAATTTACTCTTTAAATAAATAAAAGATAAAGGTAATGATTCTTCGTTGGCCTATTTCAAAGCAAGTGACAAAACAGTTAAAAGTTACTTTAATAAGTATCCCAAATTGAGTCTTGTAAATAATCACAATTAAAACAGACGTATCACTAATGGACATATTTATTCTTGTGAGAGGAATTAATTTTTTTACGGTGACAACGATCAAGATTTGTATGATTATTTTTAATGACACTGAACCATACTTGAAAAAGATAATCATTCAAAACAACCAACAATTTTGTTCTGTAAAGACACAATTAGACCTAACGAAAAGAGTTATGTTGAGGGTACAACTCTAGACCCGCAATAAAAAGGAGAGCACTGACATTTTGCGTTCCTCATTTCGGATGAAAATAAGGGAATGTACAAACTGTATGCTTGACGGGATTGAATATTTGACATTTTAGATTTTAGATTAGAATTGCAGTCTCTCGGATGAAATTCATATATGTAATTTTCTGAATATGTTACGAACCAAGAAAGCTAGTGGCAATATAATAAATACAGACAAATACACAAAGGGATCATGTAGATAGGCCATCAAAATGCAACTTTGATAGACACGATATTGTTTTATTTTATTTCAGATAAACATATACGCAATTGTGAAACTTGGGAGCTGATTCGATATCTCCGTAAATGTGTATGACGTATTGGAAGAAAAGGATTTGCGCAACTGATAGGATAGACAGTAAACCGGTAGGAATAATTAGTATAGAGAAAGTCAGACACGCAGACACGTTGAGCATACTCGATTCAATCAATGGTCCAAACAGCTACAATTATGGAAATTACCATTACGTCTGTTCGAATAACCGATTTATCAAAATTGGTCTCATCACAAATTAAGAAACATAACAAAACAATATATATTTGTACAACATGCTTCTTTTTTTTCTATAGGTCATGAAAATTATCTGGACAGTAAAGACTATATTTCTAAGTAGATAACTCTGTCCCTCTCTCTCTCTCTCTTTCTCTCTCTCTCTCTCTCTCTCTCTCTCTCTCTCTCTCTCTCTCTCTATATATATATATATATATATATATTATATACGCAACAAGATTGTGAAATAATGATACGCTAATGGTCGTCACTGGAGAAGAGGAAATGCATTTAAAATCAGCAAATGGATGTTATATATGTGATAGTTTTCTTAGAAACAAGGTGCATAATCCTGATCACTTGACAGGACCATATAGGTGTCCTGTACATATCAAGTCAAATTTTAAATTTGAAAGATCGAATAAGGAGGTTTCTGTTTAAACATATCTTTTAATTTTCCTCGACTGAAAACCATATATCCGTTGTTATTACAAATTTCTACTGCATACTTTACGAATAATTGCGTAAAAAAATTGAAACTGTCAAGAGTTCATGCAGGTATTACCTGTCCCTGATATATATGCAGAAGTGACGTTTAAATTGAAGAAAGTGCTCGCTAATGTATAAGGAATCTGTTATAGGTTATATAATGAACAGTGATCTTGTAGAAAATTAAGTAAACTGAAATGACTAAAATAGTTATGGTCAATAAGGACTTCGATAGATCGAGAACAAAAAAGACATATCTTTTAATTTTCCTCGACTGAAAACCATATATCCGTTGTTATTACAAATTTCTACTGCATACTTTACGAATAATTGCGTAAAAAAATTGAAACTGTCAAGAGTTCATGCAGGTATTACCTGTCCCTGATATATATGCAGAAGTGACGTTTAAATTGAAGAAAGTGCTCGCTAATGTATAAGGAATCTGTTATAGGTTATATAATGAACAGTGATCTTGTAGAAAATTAAGTAAACTGAAATGACTAAAATAGTTATGGTCAATAAGGACTTCGATAGATCGAGAACAAAAAAGAAAGAAAACAAATGGTGACAAGTATTGGATAGAAATGCGAAAATAATTTGCATTAAAACGCTGAGCGCGATTTCAGTGTGTTTTATATCTTCTGTTATATATAAGCCACACTGAATGAATAAATACATTATATCCATTTTTTTAGTCAACATTGTCAACAATAACTCTTCAACCCGCCCCCACCCCTACAAAAAATATAAAAAACCTCTTTGAAATTGTGCATGAGGGATCTCACCCATACTGTAACCCCTTATTCCCTAACATAATACGTCGTCATGTTCTATTTCACTATTGCTGCTGTTACGTTTCCCTGATACATTTATGATGAAGATGTGTAATTGCAGTTTAAATTTGTGTACCATATGAAAAGGAGCGAATTATTTGTCAATATTATACTTCTGTCTTGGTGTCCTCTCTCTGTCTTTTTCTTTCTCTCTAACACTTCGTCATTTTTTGCCGATGATTGCTTAAATGATATTTTTTGCTACGTTTAAAAGGATTTACAATGATTTGATTGCTAGTAATATGCTTGGACAAATATAATGAGCAGTATGGCCTTCTTGAAAAGATCTTCATAATATTTCCCGGTGTGACACAATATAATTGGGAGATCCCTAATGTTTGCGTCTTTCTTCGTATATGAGGTTTTAAAAGGAAAATAATAGTCCGTTGAATTTATTTTTTCATGACAATTGTTGTGTGTTTACTGCAAAAAATCTATCATTTTTACTGGAAATGGCTTTTAAATTAGAACTTTTCTAAATTAGTGGCTAGTTTGCTTCTTCAATAATGACTTTACACATAACGGCAAAGCAAGCCGTACTCAAGGGAGGTAATGCATTCGTTCACTTTGGATAATCTAACTCACTTACTAATTTTAATGGTGAATTTCGGACATTCAGTTTGAGTACATTTTACCAGAGAAACGACGAATTTTTCATGTATAAATAATATCCTACAAAAAGCGTGAACAATTTACATTTTCAACATTTTATCCACAAGTAACATACATCTATTATGAAGCAGATGGTAAACAAAAGATCCAACAAATGAAGTAAAAGTCATATCGTATTTCGACGACAAATATATTTAATTTCATAAGGATGTCGTAGCTATCTCGATAGCAATGGATGGGAAGACATTTCTGGAGCCATACAATGAAAATATCTTGTCTTAAAAGTATGCGTTTAATAGATTTTTGATCCTACTTGTTTTTGCTCAAACTTTGCACATAACTTGAAATAAATGCATAACAGTGCTTACTTTTTCTCCTTTACTTTCCTTTAACTTTTTCAGAGTATCATATACCAGTTTGTTGTCCGTTGTGTTAGAGTTATCTTTAATAATGTTACAAATGAAGTCGAAGTTCAATTCTGTAATATTATCCTTTTTCATTACAGCTGCAACGTAACTAATTATTTCATAAGAATAATTAATTATTTCATAAGAAGATTGATTGATTTGTTGTTGTCTCATCGCATTTTAAAGCGAATTATTATGTTATTGCTTGTTTGTAGTTTATTCTTCTATTTATGTTTCTAAACCATATATAGCACAACCTTCTTGCTCAACTGCACCATTCTTATTACATCTATTACCCTTTACAAACATCATACCTGATACGCATTCGACATCAAAAGTCTCAAATTTATCACGTATGTAGCTTTATCGTCCATGTTTAATAGTTAATTTTTACTAATACTGTAATTGTTTTGAAACTGTATTCATTGGTTTTAGCTGTTCTGAATATTTACCTAAGCATCAGATACAAAATATATATGTATTTAGTATGCACCAACGTTTTCTTTCTATTTATTTCCATGTATATTCCTTGTTGAAGATTATGCAATTTAGGTCTTGTTACCCGTAATAAATTATCAGATACGCTTCCAGTCAAAAGAATGGTGATAAGTATAATAGTTATTAAGACCAATATTGCTAATTTCCGTGTAGTTTCGTTCCTCGTTAAATGAATATGTCGTTGCTTCTGTAAACTGTTCTCTCATTTTTTTTTTCTGTGAATAAAACGAGTTTGGTAATCCTTCCACAGTAATCATCATTTTTTCAATTGCTGAATTGAAATACTTTTCAGGATCATTTCTCTATCTTGCTAAACTCATTTATGTTGAAACAAATATGCTGTTTGTTAATGTTTTGTTAGCTGCCACATCAATAATTCTCTCTCTTGGGATGTAATCATTAAATAAATCAATTCCATGTCTGTAGTTTTTGTTAACATACTCAGCCATTGTATCAAAAGTAATTGTATCATATTGAAGACACATATTCTCAGATTCATAATCCTGTTTAGCACCTACTATCACTTTAAATACTTTATCTAGTGTGATTGTAAATTTAACATTTTGAGAGAGAATAACAGTATACAACAGGCAATGACATGCTAATATCTAGAAATCAAGTGGTATTTGAAATTTATATTCGTGTAAACTGTATAGCGTCTGTACCAGCATTTTGTGTGTTAGACGCTTGTATCTTAACGTTCTAAGTTTTTGTAACTTATTCATTGTTTAACTCTATCTGTTCTCACGTATACTTGTAGACATACATCTTTAGACGCTATGAAAATGTTGTAACTATTTAACTTGCAATTATCATCACCACTTTAAGAATTTGATAAATCTCTATTAAGAATTCGTCCTAACTTGTTTTCAGCTATATTATTAGCATATCCTTTAACCTTTACATCAAACAAAATAAAACTACCTGGAACATTTAAGACATTTAGCCCTAACATAGCCATTACTATTTAAAGTATTTGTTCAGGTTTTATACTACTTGGTGTATGCGTAATACAATGACTCTTTTAATTAAGATGTTTAAAATCCCGTGATATCTTTTCTTGCTTGTAAAGAGTTATATATTTTCTATATTTTGCCATTGTTATTGGTTTAAATAGCTAACTATTTTGAGAACATAGAACAAGTTCCATACATTATATTATAAGGTAACAAGATCTGTTTCATTGCAAAAATGATAAATCAATATACTTGCATATATTGTTTTCTTGTATCATACCTTTTTATAAGATCAATAAGTTGTGTGATTTGCTCTCTTTACTTTTTCCTGATGATAATATCTAACGCAATACCCTTTATTCTAGTTTATATGTTTAATTCAGTTTTAAATTGTCATATATGTCCTCCTCATTCTCATCAAACTGTATCGATTCGTTCATTTATTGCTAAAGTCTTTTTATTGATACTGGTGCTGATTGCAAGATGCTACTTTTTGTAATATTTTTTGAATGCATGCTTTTTTCTGTTTTATTTTTTTCTAATTGTTGTTTTTTGTCATGGATTAATTTTTTTCGTAATTGTTGAGACTATAAAGTATTGCAAATTTCTAAATTCTGTTTTATCATTGCCTACTTGACAGTTTCTAAGGCCGATATCTCGCTGTGTATCATTTGCTTAATGGATTGTAAGTATAATTGTATGTTTTGTATTTCATCAGGTTTCTCTCCAATAATTTATAAAGCACGTACAGCACTCGATAAACTAATAAATGGCTTGATAGATAAATATTGTGCATATGAAATCTTATTGTTGTCAATTTTTTCTTCATTTAAACTTTGTTCAATAGTTGCCAATTTATTATTAATTTGTCGTCTCCTTGTTATATTTTTAAAAATTATTAACCCCAAAAATTTTACATATTTGTGTGTCAATTCTTTTTAGTACAAGCATTTTACTAGTTACATCAGATATTTTTACCGCATCTCCTACATTTTTAAAACGGTGGTTATTTAGGTTTAAGGCATTGCTTTTTGATTGATCTAGTGCATCATATTTCCCATTTGTTTTCTCTGCAGATTTAAAACTAAAGTCGCTTGGATCCTTTAAAGATATGTATCCGCTTGTTAGTAAGTATGTTTAAATAATGTGAAACAGCAAGTTCATTTGTCTGAGTATTCCGCGGTGAGCGAGCTACGCGAAACCAGTAATGGATGTATAGTTTAAATCTATACCTTTCCTTTCTCATCTTTGATACTGATGTACATTTTATTTATAGTTCTTCTTTGCGAGTGTTTTCATTGATTATTTACGGCATATGGATGTAATAAGAGGTAACGACTCAAGCAAATGTCAGTAGCTGTCGTTGAACTAGTTCTTGATGTATTGATTTGGTGTAGGAAAATGTATAAATTATTAGGTTGAAAAGTCATATCCAGCACCGTATTCAGTAAATTTATGTATACACACACACACACACACACACACACACACACACATATATATATATATATATATATATATATATATATATATATATATATATATATGCTCTTATTGAATCCTAACACATTACAGTTATAATTAGTTATATAGCCTGTGCAATTATTGCTGTGTTTTACGTACACTTTCGAATTGTGTATTAAAAACTCAATAGTAATATTTTATTCATTGTCGCTATTAGCAGTCATTTCATTTTTGACTTTGTTCATATTCAGTTCAGGGTTATAAAATCCATCTGGAAGCAAACAGTTTAATTTCATCCTGATAGTTAATGTAAGAGAATATACTGTTGTTCATTTGAATTATTATAATAGCCAAGTACAAAATACATTCGCTGTAAGAAAGAGGAGAATCCACAATTTATGTAACTAGTTCTGTTTGAAAGATATTTCATTCTCTGACCGTCCTTCTATCGTGATGAAACTTTCCGTTTAAGTAGCGGAAATTAAGACAGTTAACATTGAAATACACCAATAGATTAATATTTGTTATTACGTTGTGTCCTTTGCTATCTCCTTTATGATAATAGATTTCTGTTTTGCTGTAACTTTCTCCAAAATATCTTTTCTTTATTTTATTTTCCTCTTCTAAAAAAGTTGTATTCTTTTTTTTAAAAAAAGAGCGTGAAAATTTTGTCTTTCTGTATTGCTAACATTTTTCCTGATTCTATTTTTTATTTCCTTGCATTTGTTTTTCTTTGTAACCATTACATGAAATTCATCGTGACTTATTTTATTATCGCTTATTGACTTACGTTATCATATCATCAATAAAGTTTTACTTACTTATATCAGAGGTTACAATCTCATTGTGTTAACTGCTTTACTGTATACCAGATTTTCATTCAAACCTTGGCAACACACGCCAGTAAAGTTGCAGCAAACCCGCTAAAAGCTAGAAAGACTATAAATCATGTTGTTACTCCCGTGATTCCTAAAGTAGAAGTTGATGTACCCATCCCACATGAAGCTGTTGCCATGCTAAACTCTATCCAGTTTCACCAAACATGTCTACACTGTTAGATTACTTTTATTAAATCATTTTTTTATTTTTGTCGATATTATGAAGCCTAAATGAATTCCATTATCTGGAAGTGGTAATATTGGATTCAGTGGTGGTGCATTTGGTATTTGTTTTAATCGAATTTAGATACACGAAATATGTAACTTAGATCTGTGAATTACGTAAGATTAATCAAACTTTTTGTTTGCTTCTATCATGTAAATAGTTTTTACCATCTCAAACTTGTTATTCCTATTTAATTTCTTTGGTTTGCCTTTAGCATCGAAATCAGTGTATCCTCCTTAGGTCCACTAGCACTCATTTACTTAATTAATTATTGTATATGGTAGTGTCCCTTTTGCTTTTAAATAGTAAATTGAACAATGAGATAATGAAATAGGAATAATTAACTTTATGAATTTTTCATTATCCATCGTTGTTCTTTGTCCGTATCTTGTTCATCGGGTATATATATATATATATATATATATATATATATATATATATATATATATATATATATACACATTGCTTACTATTTTTTATTTTTTATCACCACTAGAAATGTCAGTCGGAATGCTAATGTGTTCACACAATGATATATAGGTTTCATGTTGATAAAAATATCTGCCTGAAAAAATAGAATTGCAGTAAAAGTAATTTTTTTTCCGCTGTGAGCATCAAAATTTGTCACGGATTAGCATTGTGGTGCTGTTTACCACTTATTCTATAGAGAAAGAACTGATACTGAATATCGAATGTGACTAATAGATAACTCAAACAAATTTATTGTCTTCAAATAATGTGCCGAATAATGTTATATTCATTCTTTAAGAAAAGTAAAAGATCATCAGTGGAATAGTTGTACAAAATAATGCAAGTGTGTAACCATGGTCAAAGAATAGCCCATCAAAAGAGAGTAAATGGTTGAATCTTCACATCTTGTTAATACGACCTGCAAAACACAGTAAGTACTTGAGCTGTTTCACTGAATACTGCTACCTTTTTATAACCCTTATTTCGGCAGGTACAGATTGTGTTGTTTAGACTGCACTTTATATCTCTTGCTTTCTTTTCTACAGGTATCTACTTGGATAATATTTTGCTCATTCCTCACATTTGAAGCTTTTTCCACATATGATGCTGTAATTATTGTATATAATGAAATGCAACTGGGACTTGTGCCGGTGATTGCAGCAATATTTAGAAATAATGGAACGAGTTTGTAATATCACTGGAATAGTGGCTAGCTAGGATAAGATAAAAATATTTGTGTTCGCAATCGAATAACTTTAAGATGTTATGATAAGTGTTGTTTTTTTTCTTCTTTTTTTAACAGGGAACAAAAAGGTCAGTTTCATTTTACACTATATGGGTCTTGTATTTACACTCAAATTATTCTGGTCGAAGGTTAAAGAAACATTAGTAGCACAGAGTATCAAATCTGTTATGTCTTTTTCATCACCAAAATAAATGTTGGTTCTCTAGTTGTGAAGATGCCTTTAAAATATTTAATACTATCGTAAAACCTATATTATGCTATGGTTCTGAACTTTGGGGCCCTGGGTATTCTGAATATATTGGAAGTGTCCAAAGTCGCTCCAGTAAACAATATATATATGTATCTCACGTAATGAGAATAGTTATGTTGCCCTTGGTGAATGTTTAAGATTACCGTTGTGTGTTGCATATTACTCTCGGTGAGTTAAATATTGATGTAAATTGGAATATATGGATAGGAGCAGATACCCAGCAGAATACTACAAAAAGCGAAAATGATTAGATGATAACAGACGAGTTACATGGGCATCACATGCAAGACGTTTATTAGTTAGCTATGGTTTTGGCTCTGTATGGATATCGCAAGATGTTGATTGGGTTAGTGTATTTTTAACATCATTTTCTCAAAGAGTGAAGACCTGCACGAATCAAAACTGGCATAAAAATATCACTCAGTCATCAAATTGTAGACATTATCAAAATAATAGAACATTATTAAATGGTGAGAAGTATTGTTCCATAGGATTACCATTTTATGTCCTTAAAGGTCTCAAGATTCAGATGTTCTAAGTCATCAACCTTTTACAGAGACTGGTAGACAGGGTGGTGTTACTGCTTCATATCGTTTGTGTAATCTTTGTTATGCCAGTCAGTTGTCATTTGTAGAAGATGAATATCATGGATTTTTCGTTTGTAAACAGTAACAAATCTAAGCGAAAGGTATTTAGACAAACCTTGGTATACTAATCCATCGCTAGAAAAATTGTATGGCTTTATGTGAACACAAGATCAATTTGCTATTCGCAGTGTTGTATTATTTATCTAACATTTGCTGCGTCGACAAGAAACTAGATACATTATACCAATCAATTTTTATTTGAGTGCTTTTATAAAACAAAATATTTTACAGATGAGGATAACATATATAGAATACCTCTTACATGTGTTTAATATTGCCAAATATGGTCATGACAGAATAGGTTTACAGAGCCATTTAAGGGTTCTGAGCAATGTGGACAGATGTTGGCGTGTACTAAAGACTCGCAATAACATGCAGTATAACATTATTTGACAGGCAAAACTTGTCCAATCATACAAGATTTGATGAGTTGGCATATTTTTCAATATTAAACATATGCACACATCTTCCACAGAACAATTAAATATGAATAAATTTGTCCTACAAATGTAGTATACATTATCCTTTGGAGAACCTGTAAAATGTAGCTAATCTATGGTACAGCTAGCGTGAAAGAAAAATATGTGACCGGTATGTATAAATGTACATATGTATGTATGCTTGTATGTATGTATGTATGTATGTATGCATGCATGCATGTATGCATGCATGCATGTATGCATGTATGTATGTATGTATGTATGTATGTATGCAAGCATGCATGTATGTATGCATGTATGTATGCATGTATGCATGTATGCATGTATGTATGTATGTATGTATGTATGTATGTATGTATGTATGTATGTATGTATGTATGTATGTATGTATGTATGTATGTATGTATGTATGTATGTATGTGTAACAAGATAACCGGGTTGGATTTCGGATTTATAACAGAACACTGTTGATGGTGATAAAAATGCAATGTTTATTGATGAATGACTTGAATGGGAAGAAAGGTTATGATTAATACGTGCGTGTGTAGGGTCCAAATATTGGACTAACATAATCCGCACGAACCTAATACGGTAACCCAAATATGAGCACAAATAAATAAATACACAGTCCAATGATAAAGGCTAATGATTTATCTCACACGATGAAAGGAATGATGTTTTGCTCAGATAGCAAAATGATGCATTTTTACTCATATAGCAAAAATGTATACCCTCAAATAATGAAACATGAGAAAGGAATGATGTGTTTTGCTCAGATAGCAAAAATGATGTGTTTTTACTCATATAGCAAAAATGTCTACCCTCAAATAATGAAACATGAGGCACTTTTTTCAAATAATAAAATGTGGTGCAAACGAAATGGGATAGATATCATGCGATATATCTTACATTCCCAAACCACTGGGTGTCACAAAAACCCAAAATTAGCCCACGGCTAAAAGATTACATATATGGAGTGACTCACAAACACTCCGTCACTAGCATACTTGGCTGCTAGTCGGACTGGTCAATCAAGCGATCCACGCCCACCAATGGGTCAACAACGCCCTATCACCTGGTATTCAAGCAACCCACTGTTTATTCAGCTCCATGGCTGCTATGGTTAGCTTTAGTCAACTTCTATTGTCTCCACTATAGCTGGGACCTCGTCGACTCTGATCTCTACAGCTCTACAACTCTACAGCTCTACAGCTGAAAATAAATCTAACACCGTGTAGTATGATTGACACGGGCATATACGATAACACGTAATGACGTTATATACGGTAAGTTATACAAATTACATTATCGGCAAACATTACAAAGCAATGAACAAGTTCAAAAGTGAACCTACACGTGTCCGATAAGAATCTTATGGTACTAAACGTTTCCTAAAAACGCCACTTTATATTGCTAATATAAAGCTCTTATTAAGAACAAACAAGAATAGAAAATATACAAACAAGAATAGAAAATATTTGCATTGTACTACGCAAGTCGAAGCTACATAGAAAATATACACCATGAATTAATAAATATTTTACATACCTCTACAGCTGAAGACGTGCAAATCCTTAAGTAGACTGCTCACTGACAAGACGTTCCGTAATGTAAAGATTTAGTCTTACGGTGAGGAATTTATACACAGACGATGCATTCGGTTTTTCCCATCGAAAGCACTTCGCACGTGCGGCATGGGGTGAACCAAACTCACTGTTTCGAAATATTGTAAAATATACATAACTCACTCTCGGGCATCGTTGTTATACTGAAAAACGAAACCCGAGTACATGTATTTAATAAAAGGGATTTATACAATTCCGTGACAGTATGTATGTATGTATGTATAGGGTTTCATGGCACATCGACACAATCGTGATTATATAGTGTCGGGTGATATTAGGCATCCCAAAAAAGACATTCATACCAAAGATAGAAGATCAATAAAAACCGCACTATTTAAGAAAATTGCTAGATCTTCTCAGCTGGAACATCAGCCCATGGCAAAATGGTTGCCTCCATTAGTCGTGTCCTATGACATGCTGCAGGTCGCATCAGGCGTAATCTACATCTTGCAGTCTGCACGAAAATATGTGGTTCGTATGCAGAACGTAGCACGTTAAAGAGGAGTCAGTTTAAAGAAGTTTAACTGTACTTCATGTTCACTAGTCGCCTCTTATGCAGTAGGGTGCATTAGGACTATTTTACATATATTGTTTCTGATTGTTTTTGTGCCAGCCGACCGACTGGCTGATTAGCATGAACAGTTAGAGATCCACATTCAGAATTATAAGCCAGGAAGTAAGTTAAAGTATGAATTCACGGACATCTACATGGAAAATCAGGACTGAATGTTAAGTTAAAACGTTATTATTAGTTACATCCATGACACAGGGCATATTCACTTAGTCACTATTTTATTGTCAAATTAAATTAGAAAGTAATAAACAACCATTGATTGTTTCAAACTATGGCAACCAGGGTTTTCATAGAAAAAAGTCTGAGTTTAATAAGTACACCTAATATGTAATAGCGAGTGAATATATTTTTTGATGAACGAAAATGATTATTATTTATTTTAACAATAACACTGAAATACATACATCAGTTCATACAAGCCAGTTTTTATTGCCGGAATTATTTTGGAAATACATTGCTTCAGTGTCTTCTGCTTTGTGGCCCTTTACGCTATTCGGTTTATTATACAATAAATACGTACTTGATTTACACTTACTCGTTTAGCCCTTCCATCCAAAGGCATTGTTCTCTTTCTGTCTCAGAATGAATATTGTTTCTGATCATTGCATATATATTATAATTTTTCATCGGTCAAGATTAGCAAACATTCCGTTGATATTCTTGAAAGATTTACAGGAGTATGCATCATGAGAAGAAAGGCTCAATAATATGATATTCTAGTCTTTGTCAGACAGACGTTGTTCCCGATACTTTTTTGTGTTGTCAGACGCAAAAAAAATTTCCTTGACCACGTCTAGAAAAATCAGTAATGCGATTTCATCAGTTTAAAATTTTACGATGTTTTAGCCTAAAGGGTACATTCTTAAAAATGCATCAAAGTGTTAGAAGTGATTGGTTATTTGATCAAAATAGTGATTGACTCTTGAAACTTAATGATTGGAAGGGAGAACACATATGGACAAAATCGTATTCATCCTCTAATAAATGGTCATTAGTCTTAATACATCCTATCACTCAGTTGTTGGTGTCTTGCTGTTTTCAGTTTCTGAACTGAACATTTCAATTGGAAAAATCTTTCTTCTTGCTGACTACCATATATATTTAGAAATATTGCTAGCAGTACTGACAACAGGCAAACTTGTCATGATACAGCCTATTATATTCTTTACTATTACAAATACACCATGGCTTTGAACATGGACTTATCAAATCTACTTAAATACACGTGATTAACACACACGCACACACATACACACTGTTATGTATATTGAATCTATAAAATGTGCTCAACTTTGTCGATTATAGTAAGGTTTTACTTATTTGTACTTTAAGATACAGTTACTTGTCAACAGGATGTTGACCAGCATTTGAGTTTAAGGCCGGTCTTTTTCGCTATTAGGCAGTGATTTTTCCATAGAATGACTCACGTCCTGTTACGATGTGGATCATTAGAAAATAGGTATATAATAGAGATTTGATGCGCATTAACTTCATTCCTGTTTTAGATCAGTGTGTGGGAATCCATTTGTGATCAGAGTTTACATTGTGCCATTGGACTTCGATATGATTCGAGAGGAATTATTTATTTAAACATTCGTTGGAATTTCTAAGTGCGCATTGAATTTTGAATTAATACATTACTTGGACTTTTGTGATCTTATTCAAAGACATTCTAGATTGAATGCTTGTGGTATATCACGATATTCAATACTATTTGAACACATTCGGAATATTCTATATTCTTGGACTTTTGATAGGACATTGAGGATTAGTTGGAATTTGATTCATAATAGTGTTAGTATCTTTTGAAATTTTACTTCGTATTGTAAGGAAATAAACGGCTTGTTGACTTTGGTTGAATTTTTGGTTTCACTTTCCTTTTGTTACTTATTTTTAAGACCTAGAGTCGTAACACACACACACACACACACACACACACACACACACACACACACACACACCAACACACACACACACACACACACTTAGAATCTGACTGGAAGTCAATATAAAAGAGGTTAGGCTAGTTTTCTGTTTATTGTTATATTTCATATTGAAATGTATGGAGCAAAAGTGTCCATTATCAGTAGTCTTGCGGGAAATGAAATGTTTGCATGTATTTTAATTAGACATTACATTCGTTCCAACCTGGCAACTTGAAAACTAACTGTATTGGTAAATTATTAAAGAACTATAGGGAAAAATAAGTTTTCTATCATTGTTTTGTGCTCCGACCATTTCTAAATGAACCGATAACCTCAACAATTGTAATAAAAAAGCAATATATATTTGCAAAGTTACATTAATTTCGCAATTAACATGACAATGACTTTAGGCTGATTTTATTATGCAGATGATACTATACGTTCCACAGAAGACTGGGATTGAGTAAACTTATTCCATGCACCTTTCTTAGGCCTGCATCCATACCAAGTGTAATTATTTCAAAATTAGCTTTGATGCGATTTTCTTTACTTTAATGTCATATCGGAATGTAAGCATTTACTTTCTAATCTTGTCGAGAGAGGTAAAAGACAATAATATTATTTTTTCTTCCTTCATTTCTTCTTTGTACAATTAATCACTAAAAGTTACTTAGCTTCCTCAACAGTTCTACTACATTATATAGGTCTAGCAAGCAATTGTATAGACCCATCGGGATGAAAAAGAAGTCGCTTTTATTGCTTTTAAACGTTATTGATCATACAGAATTACAGAATTGCTTAGCTAACAAAGGTATTGTTGAAATGTTGTTTAAAGTTCTAGGCTCCATTTACAAGAATTTACATTCATATGTGCAGATGAAAGGGTAATATACTGAAGTATCCACCTGTAATATTGGTACCAGATAGGGCTGTATATTAAGTTCTTTTTCTGTTTGATCTTTTTATACAAGATTTAGTATTTAGTATCCGACAAAAATGCCCAAATGGTATCTTTAATACCCACGCAATATCTGATAATATTGCTTTGTTGTAGGATGATCACGTTGCAAATTGTGCCGAAGCAATCAGCTCTTTGCAAATACAGTGAAATGTCTCCTAGATATTCTGTAAAAGAGTTTAATAGGTGCTACATTAGATAAGACTGAAATAATGTATTCATAAATAGCGATTTGCTTTTGGAGTAACAAAAAGTGGTATTATCATAGTAACAAATTCCAAACCGTATCTGTTTATAAATACATGGGACTATACTTCACTCCAAAACACACTTGGACGAAAGCAAAGAAATAACTCACAATTTAAGCAAATGAGTCTCTACACACATTTAGTATTGTTTTAAAACAATGAGGCAAATTTTGTTATACAGAAGTTTGCAACCTCCGATCACATCCATATTCAGCTATTTCGCTGCAATTTGAGGACACGAACATGTATATGCAATTAAAAAGACACATGATACCTTTTGTACTAGAGTCCTGAACCTTCCGAAATAAGCTCGAAGAAGCGGTGGAAGGTTACCTTTGTGTTCAACTTTTTTTTATTTAAAATGTATCAAGTAGTGGATTAGGTTGTACAGAATAGAAAATAATCAATATCCTAGGCAGTGTTGTACAATGTTGAGTCAGGTAAAGTTAAATTGGTTACGAAGATGAAAGACATACTATTCAGAGATGGATTTGTTATATATAATATGCACAGGATGTAACTGATGGAAAATACATTGTACTCAGCTTCAGACAACATCTTCAAGACAACTTATTTCAGGATTGAAATTCAGCTGTAAGTAAATCACTTATAGCATATCTCTGTAGTAAATTTTATAGGACTTTTTCTATTCAATTTTACGTGACCAGTGATTTACATACCTATCTATTGAATGCATTAGCCAGATTCTGGTGTTACGCCATAATTGAGGTACAGAGAACGGAAGGTTAATGTCATTCCTTTTAACCAACGTATATGAATGTTATGTAAGAAAGCCATACAGAATATATACATTATTTCGTTTGCTATGCCCACTTTATACGAATCTTATAAACAGATTCATACCAGGGATTTTTAGCAAAAGCATCAATGTAAGGAAGTCTTTTAATCTTTGATGAAGTCTAACAATCCATTCGTAATATCCCGACATGCACAATATGCCTTTCTAACATTCCATAGAATAGAATGAGTTGATATGTAACTATATTTCGAACATAAGTAAAGAAGTAATATTTTTTTTTTTCATCATGGTTCTTCCATCCATGTATAATATGATAACTATCTGATGTTACTCCCATTTCATTTTTAACATATTGCTATTGTGGTTGCGCGATTGCTTTTGGTTTTTTTTCATTTCACTCTGTGCTAATTGTATTGTAATATGGTGCTCTACGTTATTAATATACTCTGATGTAGCTGTAATATTATGGGCGGATGGCCTACTTTACCAACAAACAATTGTCATTGTCAAAAAACTAGCTTAGACTTTTGCGAGTTATAATAAGGTACTAACACAATAATATGAAAACATTGACATACGATGAAGTTTATGTGATCTTAATTTTATAGGGGAGTCTTTTTCCAAACAAACTGATGTTCTTTCATAAAGCTTTTTTAAGGTTTAGTATGCTGCATCTGGAATGTTTCAACTCTTTTTAATAGAGTTGATGCTGCCTTATTAATAGCTGCTGTCATAGCACACATTTATCAAAATTGGAAAATAGGTTGACAATTTTTAATTTCCCTGTATGTAGATCTAAAGTTATCCTGCCACTGCAAAATGCAATGGGTCTCATTATGAACCAAGCATACATGTTGCTTTTGCTTCCTGTTCAGTCTCTATTGGATATTGAATGTTTTTGTCCAGTATGTGTCCTGTTCGACCCACAACGTATAAACAAATACAATTGCACGGAGCGCAGTGAATTTGTCAGTAATACGTATCACATGCCCATCACGTGTGGGGCACATTTAATTAAGAATAGCATTGAGAGGTTCCAGCATTACACCTTTGCACTGAAAATAGAAAGGAGTCATTTCAGAAATCATCAATTGTACACAGCATCAATTTGTCTAGTCTTTAGTTCAGCAATGGCTGTATGTGAACCAGATATTATCTTGTTGCATTTGATAACAGCTAGTTTGAGATTACACACCTGCTGTGACTAAGCCAGCTGGAGAAACAATGTGAAAAAGGAAAGTTGTTATATTCTAATGCAGATATGAAGACCTAATTTATCAAACGTTTGTTATTTATAAATAATCGCGCATATGATTACAGTATTCTTCAGTATTATAATCAGCATAGCAATCCGCAAATGTTTATGCTCAATAAGAAGGCATTTATCATGCATGCAATCTGCCTTTTAACATATCTTTAAAATGTAGACGCTACTTCAATTTCTTTGAAGTAAATTTCTTTGTAATAGCTGATCCCCAAACGATAGGCATATGTATGTGTGTGTGTGCGCGCGCTATTTAGTTGTTGCAAGATAAAGGATATTCAAGACTGTAGTAATTTTGGCGTGTCGACTAGTTTAATTAACTTTTCAAAGTGTTGTCATGTTTGTCATGTTATCCTGAAAACTGCATGCATAATCAAAGATGTAAGCATTGTTGAAAATGTTTGGATGCTTACATTCAAATACTGTATAAAGTGTATGCAGCTGTTTGTTTTACATTTAATTATATAAATCATTTTGATCTGTGAAACTTGAGAATAATTTATAATCCGTATTGAGCTGTTGTATTTGTCTATGAATGAATTTGTATTAATGCATTTGTTTGAGTTATTTTAAATGTATTGCATGTAACGATAAGAGGTGAGGTCATATTACGTTTTCTTGTGTTTAATATTTGAATCATTATACACTTCATTCTGTTCAGAATCATGCATATAACTGTACTCAGTTGTCAGCACGTGCTACTGGCAAATGTCAGAAACATTTTAAGAAAATCACATGTGATATTATTGTCTATATTTAAGGTCTTTACATTTAAATCAAATTAACGTTCAAATACTGCTGTCAGTATTCATTTATTTGTACTAGGTCCAATCATTGCTTTAGTCAATATGTCATAATGTCTTTTTGTGTTTCGATTTAACTCTGAACACATGACATTGCTAAATTGAGAACTCCATTATATGGTATATATTGTGGATTAGTAATAGTGAAAGCTTAAGAAATCAACATTGGGATCCATTTTATGTGCAGCTTTAGTAATGATGAAAGATACAAAATAAACCCATTACAAAATTAAATTATTCTTAGCTTGATCTACAGCGTTTTGATTTTTCATGCAACTTTCAACATTACACTCGTATAAATAATTATATTTGGTTAAAGGGTTGGATGGTTGTTAACCAAATATTAAAAAGTGTATTTTTACTGTTGAATCAAATTAATGTCATAGTTGTGTTCAAAATCGATGAACTGCAGTGGTATGTAAGATTGGGACTAAGTACTAAAATATCATTATTTTCCAAACTCTAAAAACGCACAAACAATTACCCAATTTTTTAAGCCATAGTTCTGCCTGACCAGTAGGCTCTTGAAATCAGTAACATAATAATGCGTTTGAAAATTAATAGTGAGTTTCTGGGGCACAAAGAAAACCATCATCACAAAGTCCACAAAAACATTATTATTTTCCCCTATGGATCGGGCAGAACTCGAGCCTAGAACCTGTTTTTGACGAATTGTTAAACGCGAAAACAAGGTTAATATTTTCACAGCCAGTTCCCGTCGTGCCTACTGCTCTAAACGCCTCTAAAATGAATCATTCTTTTTGTAAGATTCTAAGTCATAAGTTCTTCCCGACTTGGGTCCTCATATGTCGTAAAACAGTAAGTTATATTTATCGGCATAATATTACGTCAAACATAACCACCCCGCAATAAATATTTCTAGGCCATTATCACTGCATTTTGAAATATCAAAAAAAATTGCTCATGAAGGAAATAAACATTAAAAACAAATAAAATTAGTTGATATAAATGCCTTTATATTAAATAATTGTTATGATATTAAAAGAGATTGATGATCGTAATGCTGATACTCGTTATGAGAATGAATTTCAGCTTTAAGAAATTACCAAGTTCATCACCTGATCATTGTCCTGCAATTTAGTTTGTCGCCTCAGTTAACACAGACATTGCACAAATATATACAGATATAAAACTTTTCTATACCGAATGCAATTATTTCACACGCAAACCAGTGAACATTTTTGATAACTATATTTTACAATTTGATAGTTAAGATTCAGTAAATGTATATAGAGCAAAGTGTGATGTGAGATTTTGGTATAATCAGCTAAATTGTGCCGTGTGGATGAAAAAAACACGTTGTTGTATATCTTGGCATTTAACAGATGCAAGTATATCAAGGTTAGTAAAAGCAATACACTAGTTTCATGTTTAGTTTGCAATACGAAAATTATTGTTTGCGTGTCTTATTCCATTACCCGTTGAAAATGATTTGAACACCGACAACAATAGTACATTAAACAATTTGACATATGATTGGGGATAAGGTAAAGGTAAACTATTTAGTACACAATGGCATATTTTACTATAAAAATTGCGGTCAATTGTCAGTAGGTGAAAAAAAACAACATAAATAATATCAAAATAAAAAAAAGAACTGGTAAAAATATTATGGCTGGGCTTTCAATACGTATGAGGTTAAGATGCCATGTAGAATAATTAATAGTAAAACAAAACAACGCGGTAAATAGGTTGGGCTCACGTTATTTAGCACGGATTGACAAATGAATGTTTTGCAAGATTAAATCAAAACGTAACGTCTTATGTGATTTGTTCATTAGATGCTCAAATTGGAAACAGAGGATCTATTACACAACCTGTTTCACCTGTTCCAGATAGATTAAACACGTGTGTAGCAAATTATTTGCATTCATCTACAATATATTTAGATACAAGAGTTGTACATAACGTATGTAATTAGGTGAGATGTATCAAAATAAGGTTTAATATTTTATCATCCTTCAGTGTATTCATAATAATATATAGTGTAATCTTCGTGTATTTCAACACCATCAAAAGGTTAAGCAGCTTTTGCCATTCTCACACTAAATGACAGATAAAAACACTGTCCAGGAATTAGGGTTCATTGAAGAGAAAAGTAATTGTGTCCCAACATCCCCTAACATCAAAGAATATAACTAACAATTTGAAATTATTATAGCAAATGGGATGTACAAAGAGGTAACCGAAAACACATTAACTGGAGTTGGAACAAAATGGACGATAAGCAAATCAGAAATCATTTGAAAGTTATGTTAATGTGAGGTCACCAAAATATATAAAATGCGCTGTTAGATGTTATTATCACAACATCAACAGCTTTGATTAGTAAATTTCTAGCAATTGATGACTTATATACAATATAGACATAATAAATAAATATTAGGTGACATAAACTAGCATTAGATACTGTGCTGGGTGTTTGTCATTCAAACACATTAATTTCAAGAAACAACCACAGGAGAAAAAAAAAAGACAAAATAATCTTATACAAAATCTCATCAGAAACAAAGGCTCCAACTTCTTTCACTCGTTGCATAATCTGTTTTAGATCGCATTTGCCCACCTTTTAAGTTATTATCACTAGCTTTATTTATATCACTTACTTGACAAATGAAAATACTGTATATGTTGTTCTGCATCAAATAAGTCAAAAGAAGCAACATGAATAAAGTGATAAATCGTTAACGCAAACACGTTCATGCTTAGTTTAACTTCCTACGATACAAATCAATTGACGGTACACCTAACATTATCAACATTATATAAGATTTAGTGTTATCTCCCACTGTATTTAAAATTCTAACTTTTGCTAAATGAGCCTCCTTGTGTTTTCGTCGCTCCTGCACCATCTCTCTCTAAAGTACGAATTAAAACCTTCTTTGTTTCATCTTTCCAATTTGTAAAACTAGTCTTTAATATGCTCTCTTTAGTTCTAAAATATTTATCGATTTCTTCTCTACATTTTATAGTATAGCCCTTATTATCCTATCTCCGCTGTTTATAGTATTCACTATTACAGAATTTGCAACAAGGACTTGTTCGGTAAAACTCAATGATATATTTCTTCAACTCTTTATCTGCTACATGTTTTTGTTTCCATTATTTATGTTTTACTAATATGAGTTCAATTATTTATTTACTATCGTTACTTTCAACATAATTTTAAGATGACTTTTTAAGTTTATTTAATGATTGGTGAAAACACTAGGTTTATTAATTTCCAACCAGCGTAAAAATTGTTTCTCTTTGTTCTAAAATAAATTAAAGTAAACAAAGTAAAATACAGATATGTCTGATTCAAATGGCGAGAAAGTAAGACCAGAAATATGAAAGATCGACATAGAATTAAACCT
Source organism: Margaritifera margaritifera (assembly GCA_029931535.1). NCBI lineage: Eukaryota > Metazoa > Mollusca > Bivalvia > Unionida > Margaritiferidae > Margaritifera > Margaritifera margaritifera. Next base: position 112,363 of record JAQPZY010001540.1, on the reverse strand, counting down.
GGCAGCCACGCTGAAAACGTTAACAAGAATTGAATACAGCAGAAGCAGAAAGACGTAAAACAGAACAATAAAAAGACAACAACAACTGAAGATGAAAAACAAAAGTCAGTTTAAACAAGTTGATGTATTATGCTGTCATTTTTGCATGCACAACATTTACAACCAGCTCCTTCCCCCGAAGCTGTAAATTTTAATAGAATGGGAGCAAATTCTCAACAATTTCCCAAAGCAACACTCAGTGATTTTGAAACTCTAGCTATTGAATATTTTATTGTTTGAAGACAAATGTTCGGTTACACTAAACTATTATGAAACAAAATGATTTGAATATATATTAGTTCACCTATACACTTTAATGACTCACCAAAATTAATAAAACCTTTGGGCTTGCTTATTGAACAAATATTAGATGCACAAAACGGAACTTTTTCTAAGTAGAATTTCAGAAAAAGGTGTAGGTAAATAATCAGCAAATGCATGGCAAGTAAAACGAAGAACATTATCATAATCTATCATAGAATATTAAGATAAATAATTTTGAGAAAATGTAAAGTTTACAGTAGATTCACGAGATAAAGTTTAAATTGTTGGAGTGGGATGGGTAAATGAGCTGATATTTTAGAGGTCGCAGGCTTATCACCATGAATTATTATACCTCTGGCACTTACTGACTTTGATGCAACTTTACTTGTGTTTGTTGCAAAAGCTTTTAAAGAAAAGCTTATGAAACATGATCTTATAACACCATAAGACTGTGCCTTTGGGAATTGGTAAGTTAAACAATACGTGTGAATGAAGTTACCCTTGAATAATTAAATGTGATAGTTCAAGTGAATAACAGAGACAAGGATGTTCAAAATGCAGTCAGGAAGAGAGTGTTTAAGAGAGAAACGCAATGATCTGAAGAGATTTTTAAAAAAAACACTTTTCTACAGGAATGAAATAAATGGATGGATAATATTAAAACAAACAGGAGAAAATAAATTTAATATACATAAATGGGAGGCTATATTACCACATAAGGATTGCCAGATAAATAAATCTACACGACCAACCTGATTGAAAATAGAGATGGTAAGCTATCAAATTCATCACAGATAATACATTTTGTTCTTGGTTATTACTATATTTCGAACGATTTGAAAATCAACGTATTTTTTTACGCCATCGACACGAATGAAACAATGACTCAATTGATTCCTGGTGGTCTCTGTAACTTTGAAATGTACGCAATAGTGTCGGAGAATATATGACATCAAATATTGACAATAAAGAAAGTATTGGGTTTGAGTGTTGGAAACACAATTCAAAAGTTATAATCATTCCATCAAATATTTACAAGGTGTCCATAGCCAGGTCTCTAAATCATTCAATACTCAGAGATATATGCAGACATGTACTGCGTCAGATACAGTTCGTGAGTTTTTGAAACCTAACATTTTAGACATTATTTTAGTTCAATTGAGTCACTTAAAATACTCCAATGGTCATTAGTCACGTTTGTTAGAGTCTCTACCTGTTGGAAATGTTTTCCACGTTGACTATAGTTCTCACTATATTAATAGTCATTACAGGCAATTACAATGGAGTTCAATAAACATATTATATACCAGTATAAAAGATGATGACAGAAAAATGTATATACTTTCACGAAATGACTTGAAAATAGGTTTCTCGTGTTAGCTAATATTGGAGACATCTTTAAGACAAATACCATCTCCAGATTCTGGTGAAATGGGTTTGAAATCATTGGAAGAGAAGACAGAAGACAAACCAATTATAAGTGAAACATTTAAACATGATTTAGACTGGTTTAAATGACCCAGTAAAAGTATGCGATACCGTTACCAGGCAGCATGTAACTACACGTATTACTGGTCAAATACAAAATACTTTGGAGAATAATAACTTGAAATACATTAATACACGGAGAGAGGATATAGACTGTAAGCTTGTATTGCTCGAACAGAGTGGTAATGAAAGCCACTAAAATACAAGAGCTGCAAAACGCAGATTGATAAGAATGGAAACAGATTTTTGAAAAGAAACAAAGACATTAAAGAAAACGTGATACGATTAAAATGTTAACGAATGATTTTATCACAAACAATTACTAACTTTGAGAAAAAGGTAGCTGGTAACGCTAATACTTTAGTAGAATATATATTGGGGCTATTGGACTTATCATTTTAGGTTTCATTTGTTAACTTTGAGGTTCCTCTAAATTATGACCTTATTACCACCAATTGTGTCCAATGAAGCTACCGTCACACCTGCGCACAAGGCGGACCGGATTAGTTTTGCCATTGCGCTGTGTGGTCGGGGCCAACGCAATTTGTTCCCGCGCTCCAGCAAGCCGGCATCCTATTAAAAGTTATATGCACGGTGTATATAGCAGCTAAGCTGCACGCCGCCATGAGGCACACCAAAAACATTTGTACCTGGGTAATGCTTGTAAAAACCGAAACATGCAACAGACAAAGCAAAGGAACCTATTGTTGCATACATAATGCGGAGAATAAGCATTATGGCTTAACTCAGCCATGCTGGAAGGATTTGAAAGCCAAACATCAGTTTTGCATACGCTGTGGCCTGCTTGTGTAATAAAGGCTAAACTATGTATAAAAGAGAGCCAGGAAGCAGTACGAAAAGGTTCTTTTAGAGCTGCAACAATTAGTTGAGTGGTGGGCAAGAGATACGCGGCCACAAATAGTATGGCAAGCCGCGTCAAGCGATCTAGCCTCATTCCCAGCCGCAAAGTCGGCTCTGATGGAGGCGATGACGTGTACGATACCCCTCTGACTGAGCAACCACGAAGGCCAATCTATGGGGACTACAGCAGGGGCCACAGGCACGTTCCGCCATGTAATCCAAATCTATGGTCGCTCAGAAATAAATATCCACACTGCTCAAAGATGGATGCAACGAATATAGGCGAAGAATATGCATTGGTTGCGCCCTACTAAACGCGATTGTGCCAACAGCAGCATGACTGGCAAAGTACGCTGCCGTGGTTGCTGCTGCTGTAATCTAGCGCGGGACCCTGGGACTAGTTAGCAAGCCCATAGGCGCCAGCAAAGCTGCTGGCAACATCTATGTTGAATAATTATCGGCGTTTAATTTACCGTTCTGTTTCTGAGGCATTTTTTTAGCAAGCCACTGATTTTTTATGCAAGAATACACTTTATTCGTGCTTGTGCGGACATCTTTCCTTTCTGGGTGGTATTTATCGACTTCATTTAAAATGCAACAAAACTCATCGTCGTCGTCAATACACGCATCTGTTAAGGCCTTGGAAATAGTACCGTCAATAACATTAAGCTTTATTCCAGCTAAAAACCGCAAACCGTCATGCCTTTCAGTCTTTTAGATAAGCTTTTTTTCAGCAACTCCCCCCCCCCCCCAAAAAAAAATAAAATAAAATAAAATAAAATAAAATAAAATAAAAAAAATAAATAAATAAAACTGAGAAGAGTGTGACGACGGAGCTTAGGGTATGGCAAAAGGAGCAGCAATAACAGTGGCGACAGCCTCGATGTCCGTAGTGCCACTAACAGCAGTAACCAAATCTATTACATTAACATCCCTTTTGCAATAATTTCATTACAATGCTCTTCGTCACGGCGGTTATTTGTTTCAACCGAAAGTTCAACGGGCTCAATGGTCCTTAGTCCATAATGACGAGAAAACAAGCCAGACGTTAAACCTATATAGAGTCCCTAAAGTTAGTTGCCCCCAAGTACTAATTCGGTCGATTAGCCTAAGTTCATGAAAAAAAGTATAATGAGTATAGCCAACCATATCACCTGTCATTAACTGAATCGTTATTAAATACAAGATATATTAAAGCCTTGTTCGCACCAGCACAGCTTATTCTTTGAGAAAATTACACCAACGAGAAGCTCAGTAGCTTCGGATGATACCAAGGTATGCTGCTTGGGTAGGGTAGCAGACAATGCAACAAATTTACCCCTCTCTAGTCAAATTCTTATTTCTGTTGAGTAAGCCTCTAATCTTGTAAGCGTAGTAGAATTAAGTTCAGTTTCAGGAAGCACAAACGACATAACCTGAGACTTTTTTGAGTCATAGAGGTCGGATAACGCTGTAACCTTTTGGTCAATTTATTCAACCTTTTAATTGATTTCTTCTGGATTTTTTTGCCGACTTCTACTTTTTTGCTGGCTTCTTTTATTTTTTCAGCAGTTTATTGTAAAGATATGAGTTTATTTTCTAATGCGGATTGGTCGAATTTTACTGTCGGAACCTGTTGTTTTAAATCCCGATTTTGAATTTTTATATCATGCTGTCATGAGCGAAAGTGAGCCGTCAAAAGGGTATGGAAGTTGATAACGGTTCAACTTCTGAAGTAGGTGCGATTGGCACGGGTTATATACTGTCTTTAATGCGGTTTTGTGTGCATCCAGGGCCGTTGAACCTCATGACTATGTGAATAATTAGATTTATGCACTAAGAGCTGAATGACTTTTTTGTCCATATTGGTTACAAAACAATTCGAGTCCTAATCTTATACAAAATGACATAGTTATTTGGCCGGTCGCCTTTCTTACATTATAGAATATGCGAAAAGGTATAGTTTAAATCACCAACCATATTTCCTGTGTCAGCATCCCAGCTACCGTTGTGAGCAAGAGATACCACAGTCTTGGTTGTGCCAGAGCGGAGTATTTTTGGGGCAAACAGAAGAACGAGACTATCAACATTTTCATTTACTTCTAAGGCATACGGCGGGAAATAGTTTTGTATAATGGATTGGATCGAAAAGGGCATCCGTATTATTGATATAGATGCACATAATGATTCCCTCTACTCTTATGATATATAAAATATATGTATGGATTAAAAGCAACATTTTTAGATTAGATGTCAATGATAAGGAAAAGTCCTCACAATTGGGAAGATTTAATTGGAAATGAAAAGATAACAATTAAGAATATAAAAAGGATTCTGTAGCAAGTATAGTGTACATTTATCATATATTTTGATGAATAAGAAGGGATGCAGATTTTTCTTTTCATAATGTCATTACTGAATAAAAAGAAACAAAAACGAAAAGAAAAGAAAAGAAAAAGCCATTAATATACGTGGAAAATGGAATAGGGAGTTTAATATTATATATTCAGATAAAATAAGTAATTTTTTTTCTCTACTTGCTCAAACTAATGATTTTAAATTGAGGGATTTTCAGTTGAAAAATGTTATTTAAAAAATTAATTTTTACATCAAATCAGAATACTAGATAATGATAACTGTAGGTTTTATGAATGGAGAAGTTTTGAATTGAACATTTATTATTTGAATGTAGACAAGTAAATCATTTATGGATTAGATTAGAACAGTGGATGAATGATAATTTTTTTATTCATAAGAAATTTGACAAAACTATAATATTTGGAACTGATATTCCAAACGTTATTTACAATCTTACTGTTAGAGCAAAATATTTTATTCATATATCAAAAGTTTCGAAATCACCTTTAAATTCTGAAGTCTTGATTGAGATTTTTAGTAGCTATTTGATAGCTGAAAAATATATTTCAAAGTTAAAGCAGTTCAGAAAAAGATTCTTGTACAACTGGTCAGTCTTGTTATGTTACATATTTTGATACATAATTGATAACACTCTTATTGATCAAAGCTTTACAGATTGCATAATATCCTGCTTGTAAAATAAAGTACCAGAAATATTTCGATTTAATTAAGGTACTTGCTATGTTACAAATATTGTTTGTATATAAATTTACACACACGTAAAATATTCCTCTATCTCCTTTTTGTAAAAAGAATTGTTTACTAAAGTACATTATATATATATATATATATAGATATATATATATATATATATATATATATATATATATATATATATATATATTCAATGAATTGAAATGGTGAAGATTGAGGCATTGTTTGCTTCATACTGAGAAACACGCTGCGTTTCGACATTAGCTATGTCCTGATTCCAGTCTAATGACGATCCTTAAGGACTCACGTTACTAATTATATGGAAGAATTTGAACCAGTCTATAAATATATGAAGATAAAATAAAGGTTGTATGGGTTTGGCTGGCCATGATTGGTTGATAAAGAAAAGTGAAGTAAAGTTTTAGAAAAAAGAATTTTTGAGGGCTTATCCTATTTGTAAATGAGAAAAACTGAGAAAAACAGAGACAATGTTGTATCGATGGAATTTTAGTCCTTTTACGAGCCTGACTTTGGAAAACCCATAACTGAAATTAGCACCTGATTCTTTATATGCGGAACTGGAAACATGTACTTCAAACACATTTAGATAAAAAAAATGCCGCGGCTCATATGGCTTTCTCTATACAGAAGCTTGCATCACGGATGAGTCTATACTGAGAAATATAGGTTTGATCATGAGAATTCAAAAATTTAAAGTTATTGAATGTTTAATATTATGGTGGTTTAATAGGTTTATTACTGGAGATGAATTAGTACCGTGAGTCCATAAATATGTACCAGCAGTTGGCCCTACTCAGAATCGGCCTATGTGGGATCATGCCCTCCACCAGAACCATCCTAATATACACATATATATCTCAGCCTATGTTTGTCGCGGATCTGACGGAGTTAAGTGAAAATGTGCAACACGGAATAATTCTGTAACTGAGAAAATTTAAAGCGCATTAAGTTAACCTCCCAGTTGTCTTTACATACTATTTATTTACCTTTTCCGAGCATAAAATTCTCTTTTTGTATATATTTAAACACAACCCTTTTGCCCTATAGTTTGAAAGTTAGAACATACCTTCACATTGCTTGATTATCTTAAGGTGGTAATTAAAAAAAACAAAAGAAAAAAAAAAACAATGAAGAGAAAACAATAAGAAAGACAAGCAAACAGCAAAAGAAAAAAATACTAAATCAGAGCTACAAAAAGTAAGTGCATACTTACATTTCCCTGACACGAGAACTTCCTTGTAAAGGTTGCATACTCCTTATTAGTTTACTTTCATATTAAAGTACCATAGGGTAGTTCAATCAGATCAACCTATTCAGACTAAAGGGGTATATTATTTCTACTCTGGTTTAATAACATGGACATAATCATCGAAGTAATAATTTGATCTGAAATCCGAATAATGATTATACATTTTCTTTCATTTTGTATTACATTGTAAGTACTACACGTGATACATATACAAGATTATCTGATCTCACTCTTTTTGTCTGTCTGTCTGTCTGACTTTTTCTCTCTCTCTGTATATATATATATGTATATATATATATATGTGTGTGTGAGAGAGATAGTGTGTGTGTGTGTGTGTGTGTGTGTGTGTGTGTGTGTGTGTGTGTGTGTGTGTGTGTAAGGTATATATATTTTAAGCTATACAGTTTTCAACGTTTCCACTTAAGGTTCTTCAAACTTTTTAAATCATAACAAAAAAGGATTTATGGATTTCCTGTTTCTGCCTGCCTGTTTTGTCTGTTTGTCTGTCAGTACGTATGTATGCATCGTATGGACGTTTCTTCAATCAAACGTTTACCTTATGGCCAATCGCAAAGAACTGTTTGTGTACTAGATTTACAAAACACGTATGCTTGTCAAATCTTCTCTCCCTATTACGTGATAATATGCATGAATATAAATAAGAAGGTACTGTTCCTTGTTGCATTCTAACCTAAACGAGAAACGAACCCATCTAGATTATTTATGAGTGCATTTCCTTACGTTCTGTATTAACCACACCAACATTAAGAAAATTCATAATGTGTTCAGGAATGTTGCTTTTCTTAGCTGGTATACCGCAAAATGTAATCGACAATTGAAATATCATTCTGTTCTTTTCATAACCTTTGACCCTTGCGATTCTTTCAAAAGGCAAGATTGAAATTTGAATCTTAGACACCGGAGGAATAAAAAAGTGACAGTTTTTAATTCCTATTTAGTATCATTGCTCACTTTACTAGAGAACATAATTGTAGACCGCACAAAAGTTGTATTTTTTTTGGATCCATTTGATTGTAAAATGACGTGTGTGGGGCAGGAGGTCAAATATTGAAGCTATGTAGTCACAAGTTCCTCCTATAAACGTTTTATTTCAGGGATAAATTAATATCTTTACTGCTACCAATAAAAATAAATGTTAACATAAAATAAAAATGAAATCATAATAAGAAAAGTCCGAAGAAGTACATATATACAGTAAATAAATGCTCATTAAAGTATTACTAACAGCTTTCGGGTACGGTCAGGGTCAAATATATACCTCCTCACCTTTGAAGCCACGTTCTGTAAAAGAATAAAATAAAGACAAAACAAAATAATAAATTAAAAAACGAAAAAAGAAAAAAAATCCCTCGGCATCAACATATGTACCTTTTCAAACTCGTCTGAGAATGGATAAACCGATTCAGTAAAATGATTGGCACGGCAGCTCTGATACTTTTATTGTAACAAATGTGTTTATGCATCAGAATCGTCCCCTTGTGTATACAACATATAATCATACATTCTTGGCACCACTGTAAATCTCAAGAGAGCAGCTTAGAGATAAAAGGATGTCATCTTTTTAATCAAATCTTTATCCGATGGAGAATGTTACGCAACTGTTAAATGCTACCTTTTAAATGTCTTACCTCGCTTGACAAATGTTCCTGCAAAAAAGAGAAAACATTCTTTTTAAAAAGAAAACTTAATGTCAATGTTTGGTCTGATATATACGTAACAATAATTTGATTGTTCGTAGTTATCTTTGCAAATAACGATTTTATATACTTCCTTTGAATATAAATGTTCAGTTCACTACTGTAGCTATGCTGTAGTCTGTTTTCATGCTTTACCATATATATTTATGACTTATTTGATGACGTATGAAATACAGCTGTGAAATCGCTCAAACAAAACGTTTATTACATACATCCAACCCGAATGACGAATACCTTGGAACATAACGAGAGCATTGGGTCTTTCATATCGAAACTTCCTCGTCTCTTTACAATGCGACTTTAATAACTTCTTTCCCTAGCAGATATATATCTCGTTCTCTCAGATGGAACGAGACTACTTTCGCCATATTGGTTTTCATAAGAAATTTCACTAACAATTTAATTCCACCAGATTTACTTCCTTTTCGTCGTCTTCTTTCTGAACAGGAGTAAATATCTATTTCCTAACTGGTCCTAAGTGTAGACAGCTTTAATTCTGAGCAAGAACGCCATATAAATATATTGATTCGTAGATAGCACACTTAATAAATTCTCATTGAAGGTTTGTTTCTCAGCAGTAGCACTGATGGATTGTTGAAAGTACAATCTGTTCAGTCTGTGTTTTTGTTTGGTTCTGAGCAGGGACAAAGTTGGTTCCGAGCGGGGACACACATATACGACGTATAAACAGTGTCGTCCTGAGCTGGCACACGCTCATAAATCTCTTTCTAAACTCATTTCTGCTTTAGGACATAGGTGGATCTTTGCAGATAAACGTCTTTAAGTATATCATAAAGTTTGGTTCTTAGGAGCGGATTGGGTGGAAGGGGGTTTGTGTGGGTGCGAAACAACCGGAACGTTTCCTATAGTACTGAGAAAGCTTTCAATACAGTTAGATGGTTACAATTATACCGATGAAAGGGCACTTAATATAGTCTCAATAAGCAATAACATTGTTGGAGCTTTGAACAGGGACACATTTTTATTTTGGGTGAGGGTAGGGGGCATATCTATACTCTCAATAATTTCTTTGTAAGCTTGGTTTTAATATAGGACATAGGTAGTTCTTTGCAGATAAACCTCATTAAGTCTGAATTAAACTTTGGTTCTGATCAGGCTCATAAATTTAATCTGGGCAGGGACATAAACGTTGAGAGTTTTAATAGGTTCCATCTAAGTTCGAGTACACTGTAATGTTTTTTGTTTAGTTTTTTGAAAGAAAAACTTCGCTCAGATCGGTGACATAGCTGGTTATTTGCAGGTACATACCCTTGTGTCTACTTTAAATGTTGTTTCTGAGCGGGGACATAACTGCGTCAATAGTGTGGTTCTGTACGAAGACATGCTTGTCAACCTCTTTAAGTCTATTTTAAACTTTGGTTCTTTGCACAGACATAATTGGTTTTGAGCAGATAGATAAACTTAGGACGTTGTAATAGGTTCAGTCGATGTACCGACACACTATCATGCCGATTCTTTTAAAGCTTTGTTCTGACTGGAAACATACCTGGTTGTTTGTAGTAACATACCCCAGTGTCTGTTTATAATGATGGTTCTGAGCGGGGCATACCGATAAGGCGTGTTAACAGTGTGATTCTGAGCGGTGAGTAGACCTTAAGGATCCCTATAAATGTAATGGTTGTGATCGAGAAGACTTAATAAGGTGTCATTAAAACTGTGTTTCTCAGCAGTAACATTGTCGTATTTTTGCAAGAAGAATGTTCTCCGTCTGCTTTAATGTTTGGTTCTGTGCAGAGACAAAGTTGGTTGTGAGTGGAACATACTTACCTAAACGACGTATACAAATAGTCAGTTTTGAACACAGACACGCCCATAAATTTCCGTCTAACCTTGGCTCTGATCTAGGACATAGGTTGTACTTTGTAGGTAAACGTTTTTAAGTTTATTTTAAACCTTGGTTCTGAGCAGGGACATAAACACAGGGCGTTTTAATATGTTCCATCTACGTTCAGACCCACTCTAATACTGCTTTATTTAAAGCTTCACTCCGTTTTGGGAACATGGCTGGCTATCCGCAGGTTCGTATCCCTGTAACTATTTTAAAGGTTGGTCCTGAGTGGGGAAATACCCGAGTGAGTAGTGTGCTGCTGAGCGTAACCTCTTTAAGGCTACTTTAAACATTGGTCTGTGTAGAGTCATAATTCGTGCTGGGCAAGGACATACATCTAGGGCGTTCTAATAGGTTCCCTCTAAATGCATGCATTTGTTTAAGCATCGGTCCGATTGGACAAATAACTGGCTATTTGCAGGTCCACACCCTTGTGACTACTTTAAGGGATCGGACCACTAATTCATTTCCCATAGAACTTAATGTTAATATATTATAAAATAAAAATAAATTCTTCACTAGCTTGGCATACAAACCACACATGGATCCATTCATTAAAGTTAGAGAAAAATTTTTCAGCCTTAAAAATCAGATGCTTCGCAGCATGTTTTCGAGTCTCGTGATGCTATACAGGGGGGATACCTGGTCTGCACCTAATAACATAGCCTCGCACCAAGAGTACATATGCTATTTTGTCAGTAGGAAATTAAATACAGGCGATCAAAATAAAAGTAAATATTTTTGTCAGCTATAGTACATAGATTGAAGTTTGTGAAATTGTTAATGGAACAAAATTGAACCCATTTATTACCCAATGGGCACATCTCAAAAGATTTAGTACTCTATTTTGTATTCCCCCACCAGTAGACTGGTTCCCTGGCAGTAAAATAATTAGTGGTCCGATACCTTAAATGTAGAGCCTGAGTGTGGACATACCTGTGTGAATTGTGTGTTTCTGTGCAGGGAAATACTTGTAACTCTCCAAGTATATTTTAAACTTTGGTTCTGAACACGGACACATGTAGTTCTGAGCAGGGACATACACATATGTCGTTTTAATAGGTTCCTTCTAAGAAAGTATACGCTTGTATCCTGTTTATCGCAGCTTGGAAATTTATGGACATAGTTGATTCCTTGCAGGTACATACCCTTGTGTCTTGAACAGTTTTGCCCATAATGCGTGTGGACAGTTTGGTTCTGACCGGTGACATGACCATATCCATATCCATATAAATGTATTGGTTCTGAGGGAGAAAATTTAATAAGGTTTCATTATAAGTGTGGATCTGTTCGGGGGGGGGGGGGAGATGCTTGTAAATCCTCATGTCTATTTTTAAATTTTGTTCTGAGCAGGTGACACGGCCGATTCCATATAAATGTATTGGTTCTGAGTGATACCACTTAATAAAGCCTCATGAAAAGTCTGCTTCATACCGGTATCATTGTCGGGTGTTAGCCAGAACAATCTGCCCCGTCTGTGTTAGTGTTTGGTTCTGAGCTGAGACAAGGCTGAGACACCCTCATCAATCTATTCCTAAGTTTGGTTCTGGTGTAGGGCATAGATGGTCTCTAAGTTCAGACATACTCTCATGCTTATTTTACTAAAGCTTCGCTCTGATTGGAGACATAGCTGGTTCTTTGCAGACATGTAACCTATAGTATTTTTAAAAGGTTGGTTCTGAACAGGGAAATGCTCGTAAGGCGTGTGAATAGTGTGATTTTGAGCGGGAAAACAACCTTGTCTTCACAAACACACATATACACACATATGCAATCACATTTCCACCTTACCATCCGTCACAGATAAATTCATGCACTTATCTTGATGGCCATTTCTCTGTTTCTTCTTCTGTATATTTACCTACACGTACACACACACACACGAAATCACATTTTTGTTAAGCCACCAAAACACAGTGATACAGACGAGCACTTATTTCTTACAATATTTATCTTTCTCTCTTGGACCTTTCTGATTGTCTGCTTCTTTCTCTCTTCACACACACACACACACACACACACACACACACACACACACACACACACACACACACACACCAGCAACATTGGGAGAACCTTGTAAATGTACTTACATTAGGAGGTCCAACTCAAAGAAAGCATTTATACACTCCCATCATTCTGGATTTTGTTTGCTTTTACGCACGAATGTATTCCCGGTGTCAAAATGTTGTGAATACTAAATTTATGTTTGGTTGACTTATTGTGTTTTCCCTATACGGTAATAGGACAGAGCTGTTACTAAAAAAAGATCACACGCCTCTGATAAGTGGCATACACTAGGAGGACACACATATATAGTACACTTCACCTGAGAGACAAAGAATATATCTTCCTTGTGTGAGGAAGAATTTAAAGACTTGTGTTTTGTAAGTTTTATTTATTTTATTGATTACATTCAAGGTTTGTCGCTGAAGTACATATTTTCACTTGACGGTTTTAAGAAAACACAGAACAACAATCATGGAAATCAGATTGTAGTTAACCATGCTAGCGCACTTGTAAATTTTAATATAGTACCATAATTTTGGCATGGGTTTTGCCTGCGCACAATAAATATAAACACAAAATGATCCATTGAAAACTTCAGTTTGTCCCACTGTCAACTACAATGTGTTTGCTTTTCCTGGCTATGTATATTACAGTATGAGCGCACCAACCATATCAAACCGGATAAAACCAGATTAAAAGATATAAATAACGAGATCCACCTAGTTACCAAAGTCCTACCGCTTTTTGCTTACTTAAGGGCTGTAAAAACACACTAATTTAAACATCAGATTAATGACAAATTCTACGTAGAATCTCTTTCATAATTGATTTTGAACTTATCAGTAGCTCATTTTGAAATTTACCTAATCAATAACAAGGTGACCGACAACTTTTGCAATCTCTGAAACAAATAACACTCACATTGCATTGTCAAAAGAGTGTTATTTAAAAAGCAACAAACATGCACGTGAACAAATATACTGGTACAAGTGCTAAACTCGTACTGGTTTTAGAAACATCGTGTGACAACTTATTGAAATACAGATATTTCGTTGATGACATTATTGACAGTGCAGGTTATATAATGTTAACATCAAATACAAGAAAGATTTCAAATCTACAAATAAAAGAGTTCATTTACAAAACAGGGCAAAAGTACCACTTCTCGGTGTACAAATCAGAGAGACAACACTACTGCTTTTTACAGTGGTCTCATTAGCAGATCAATACAATAATGACTACGCACGTATGCTCTTTTGATGATATATGTTCAGTCGCTTAGACATAAAGGCTAACTATTGCAGTCACGCGCTCTGAATCCGAGAGCAGACTTGCTAGTAGCTGGCCGCCCATTTTGCTAGCCAGGGGTCGTCGATTCACGTCGTTCCACAGCGACCCTGGGCTTGGATGTAGCTTGCCCAAAACAGAATCTGCCGCTCCGCTGCCTGACTGGATGTAGCTCAAAGAAACTGGTCCAATCAGATTGATCGTTACATTTACCTAGAAAGATAGCTGGGCATAATAATAGAAGCCTCGGTAGACAACCATACATGTCGCTTGTAAATTTCTCCAATTTAAACCTTTCATACACGATTGTCTTTCAAGTCAAGGCATGTGGACATCATGGAAGTCGCTATATTGAAAACCTAACGGTGAAGTAACGAGCTCTCTGATCAGTAAATACATTTTGATTGCTATAGAGATTACCTCTTCATTCGGAAGACAAGGGTCGATGTGGAAGAAAGCGTATAGAAGACCCTTCACTAGGAAAAATCTCGCCTCCATGTTGGTGTGAAATGCATAGTTTTTGTTTCGTTTTCAAGCTTTATATCATTTTAAGACTAATGCGATTTTGACAGACTACCAACAATTAATCTATGAATTGAAATAATACGGTTTCAGCAATTTAAGTCCGATAGCAATAGCATATTTTTATTTTAAGAAAAATACAAAAATAAAATGCTAATCGTAACTTGTAAGAGTCATACTGTAGCCATCATCATTTATACATTTTCTCTCCATGTACATGCCAATACTCTTATGCAAACACGAACACACACTTGCTCAGTCACAGAACAGTCGTGGAAAGGCTTCTAAGAATCCGATAATGATTACTGATTATTTCCCGAGGAGGCTAACAGAGTATTTTTGAAAACGTTCATTTCTCGAACCATCTGTCTCAGTTTTGCCAATGCGTATATCCATTCATTATGCCTCTAACATCATCGTACATACTCACAAAAAAGATTCATGCTATGTGTTTCAACGTTCTCATATAGGATATGATACAGATCATGCATTCACCAAACATTTGTAAATCCTTGACCAACTTACTTGCTTCCATTCCAGCTTGTATACCCCCAATTCACCGGTCACTCGCGTCACCTTGATAGTAATATAACCTTAGAAACTTTGATGAGTGAATCTAAATGCACGTTGTTTCACGATTAACATGAAAGACTGATAACATTGTTAGATGATGTTTCAACCGGGATTGAATCAAAGAAGGAAATGTATTAAAGACAATTGTTGAATGTGAAATTGAGCTCACAAATATATATTAGATGGTTAAATAAATAAATTAAATGTTAATACCTTTTACAATCTGAAGTTCTATTCATGTTTCGTCAGAAGAAAACTCATTATATATGTGAAATATGTGCGAAAGTTATAATATAGCTAAGAACCCAAGCTCCAAGTTATGGTCTCCCTCACCCTCTCTTGCAAACACATATATTGACCTTCAGTATAATTAATTTGAGACAAGTGTAAATATGAACATTTTCATATTACATGTATCGCAAGGGATCGCCCTTTTTAATATGCTCGTATTTTCCTATTCTTATGAGTGTTTGCTCACGTCGGCATATATACTGTATAAGAATTTAACGTTTATGCACATATATCAAGATTTGTAATCTACAAACATAATTTGTGAAATGAGAAACAGGTCGAAGTGTGGAAATACACGTTACTGTTAGATATTTTATCAAACAGGATATAGTCACATAAAGAAGTGCATTAAAGAAATCGTTGACTATGGCATTTAGCTCATAAAAATGCATTGGATAGTTATGTGAAAATTTTACATTTTAACAGCTTTTGCAATTTGACATTTCGTTCATCGTTCTGTGTAAGAAAACTCAGCCTAATATGTACTATTTTATGCTGTTGATGGAACTAGAAATCCCAGGATCTTTTTACTCCCTTTTATTTGTTTATGCCGCGATAACATATTCGACAGTCAGGATTCTGGCCTGATATTGATAATTTCCGAATAGCTTATCATATTTTAATCTCCTTAGGAATGCTTACATCAAACTGATTCACAAACACCTGTGGCTAACTTCCTATCTCAACCCTCTCTTTCTCACTCCTGAATGTGTCGAAATTCAGAATCAAACAGCTTGACAATACCGACTTGGCGACATACCTGTTTTTGGTCCGCACTCTACAAAATAATAATAATAATAATAATAATACCAATTATCCGCATTTATATAAAATCAGGGACAGTATATAACAAAGGTACGTTAGTCTCAGATAAAATCAACAAGGAATCGGTAGAAATAAAAAAGGAAAAATACCTCAGCTTGCAATCTTTTCAATTACAAGAAAAATACTGAAAGAATTATGAGCCTTAAATGCAAAAAACAAAGAAATGGCAAGTTGAGCAATGTAATTTCGAATATCAAAAATAAATCTGCACTTCTGTAGTATCCGTCTTTATATTATAAACTATGACGGAAGATCCATATGATAAAGAACGAGTAATAAATGCACAGACTGCACCAGCCGCGGCCACTTTAACAGTAGCATACACTTCGCCATTTGAAGTGAGAGTGTCGCCTGCATAGTGGGTTCAATGAGTGGTCTAAAATTAAACATTAGTTAGATGATATTTCCGAGTGGATAACATATATAGCGTATGGTGGGGCGACAAAAAAGTATTAGTAGATAAATTGAGGGCTCTTTACACTGCCCAAATGCATGTCAAAGGTTGCAAGATCCGATTAAATATATTTAAATGGAATAACAATCAATTATATTCATCATTTCGTATTGATATGTAACAAACCTTTTGATTTATATTCAATAATTTCCATTTCTATTTAAACAAATCGTTAATAATATGCAATAAATGTTATTTATAGTCAATCTATTTACTTCTTTTGATTGATATTTGATATTCATTGTGCATCTTAATGTGCATGTATGAAATATTTCCGACAATGCTGACACGCCACATTGACTCGTTCAGGACTACTAAACATTCGAAGTCTTAAATTGCATGGAAATAGGCGATCACTATTGTTCTCAGGAATCCGGACTCCTAAAGAGATGCCTAAGGACTAGATGATATACGCGAAGATGACCTCACTCAAACTATCTACCAAATCTAATATTGGCCGTCCCTGTGATACATTCATTAACTTCAATTCATTAGCTGACCGTCGATCAATCAGGTATAGATGTAAGGTCGACCAAGCAATCGGGATTTTATTTGTAAATAATATTATTATATATTCTTCCGATTTCGTCCACAAAATTAGATCTAGTTATTAAACATCCTTAGCTAAATGTAGATTTGTTAACGAGGTATTGTCAATCTTGTTTGGAAAGACTACCCTGAGGACAACCACGAAGTTATCTTTCTAACCATTTCGTCCTTACATACATGTTTTGATGTATGTGTAAATGGGACCTATGGATCATTGCCTTTATATGCAGATGATCCAGATACTCATCTCTTATGTAATTGTTACTATAAAGATTCTCTGTTTCATTTATTTCTTTTATTGACGTTACAACTTTGTTTTGAATTAATAGCTAAATATCGGATATTTTCCGTATCGCTTATGTTTATCTAAATATAAATTATTACGTAATTTAACCACATAGGGTTCGTCACATTAAACGCCATGCTCGGTGTATGTGTCCTCTCAAGTTACACCATGCCCTTATTTACAAATAATTATTTCAGTCGACCTTGTATAGGTCAATAAGGGTTCTGAAACATTTATCAAGATTTCTGAACGGTGCAGTAAGTAAAAGTATATGGAAGATAACTGAAGAGAGAGAGAGAGAGTATTCGTGTTATACACAGAATACAATCGTTGTTGTCTTCTGCATCACTGTTATGACCATATTGCTTTTATTAGCATTGTACCGGAGTCTCCATTTCGATGCATAGTCATGGAGGCTGCGAAGGAAAATACACATACCATTCGATGATGAGGATAGCAGGGTCGAGTCATCAGCTAGTAGAACACATGGAATGCTTAAAGTGCCAACTTGTATTCCAGATTGTGTTGACTCCAATGACAAAATCAGAACATTTATCATGACTAAGAATACCCATGCTGATAGCGTCCTTCCTTGTACTACTCCTTGGTTGACTGCGTATGATTTCGAATGTTGGCCGTTGAGCAGAACAAGGGCCCTAACATCTTGAAAAGAATTACGGATCAATCTCCACAGTTTACCTTTAACTCCGAGACAGAAAAGCTTATAAAAAGGCCATCATGCCATACCGTATTAAAGGCCTTTGCATTGTCCAGGAATGCAGCATATACTTTTGAGTGACCTTCAAAATAGTGGGCTACTCCTTCTTTTATATTTAAGGCTGCAGTAATTCCACTGCATTCGTTTCGGAATCCCTGTTGCAATTGGTGAGGGAAATTAAGTTTAACTTCTCAATAACGGGATTTTCAACAAAAGCCGAATCGAGCACAAATTTCAATGAACTTTACATTGATTGGAAACTAAGTTAACCTTAAGAATATGTATGCACAAAGTAACAACATAAAGCATAAATAGAAAGAAAATAAGTTTCATTGATTGCATACAAAATGACTGCATGTTATTTAATAAATACTATCTTTTTTGTGATGATCTAAATGTGTTATTGCTTGCAAAAATCACAAAGCACTATGAATGTGTCGTTCATTCTCATTCTTAGACAAAATCAGAAAATCAATGGCGGGCAGGGCAATATCTTGAAGCAAGAATTAAACAGTTAATTAATAAGGGCTACAATCATGGTCCAGTCATGCTTTGCTTTGATATGACTAACACACATGAGATATAAATTAATTGCTGAACTCGTTTATTCTATGGACTAGGTTCACAAAGGTGATAATCCTTCTCATTCAGAGATTTACCGGTACGACACCAATAGTACGTGTAGCCTTTCATAGAGCACGTGTCAAGCGGATTACAACAATATTCCCAGTTTTCATTGGTATCTACATATCACCAGTAGCCATAATTTATAATACTGTTATGTATGCCACATGTATGTCCAGAGAGACACTTAGTTCTTTTGACAGTTATATCACCTGGATTACCACAATACTTCTTCTGACCTCCTCCAACTTAGCACTCCATTACGTCGGGCTCAGAGATCTTTACTTCGCACGTGCTAATGCAGCAATAATCCCATGTGTCGTATGCAGTGGCACACCAGCTGTATGATGTGCCTTGGTGAAATCCGCACTTGTGGCCAGGACGACACATGTCGTTACCAACGCTTTTCTCATCTTCCGCAATATTTGCCTTTTTGGCAATTTCATTTTGTTCTTAAATACAATATGAATGAATAAGAAACACTAACTGGAGGAAGAATACTATGTAGGACATGGTGCTTCTGAACTAGGCCTAGAATAGAAAAGAGATCAATTAATCAGTCCTTCGACTTTTTTTAAAATTATAAAGTTTACTTGCCTATGTGCATGGGAATTGCTTAGTTTTACTTACATGTTTAAATTATCGCTTTTTATTTCCAAGCATGTAACATATCACATATCACATTTCTTTTTTCTAAATGGATTAATTATATTTGAATTTGTGCTTGCCCGTGAAAAAATTAACTTCCCTTGGGCAACGACAATTTCTAAGCATGAATAATAACATAACTGGACAGTCTGTCTGTCTGTCTTTATGTATGTATGTATGTATGCATGCATGCATGCATGCATGGATGTATGTATGTATGTATGTATGTATGTATGTATGTATGTATGTATGTATGTATGTATGTATGTATGTATGTATGTATGTATGTATGTATGTATGTATGTATGTATGCATGTATGTATGTATGTAACTTCATGTCAATCCCACTTTACGTCAATACGTCTAATGCAATACAAATTCTTTTTGCCTAGATTCTACGAATTCTGTACATTGTCGCGTTTTACTCATTTATGAGACTTTTTATGAATGAGAGAAAATTTTCCGATTGTTTATGTGAAATTAGTGTTGTGACATCGTTCTTCGAATGTCATCGTTACCTCAATTTAAACAATTAATATCTAGTTTTTATCAGTCAGTATAATCAGTGAAAGATAACCAATCTCACATGTTATAAAATCCACAATGGAGTAACTAGGTGTCGAAACGTCACCTGTTAAAACTGTCAAGCATTGTTACCTCACTCGTCTTGTTGATACATCAGTTACCTACCACTCTTACATTCAACTAGACTGGTTGAAAATTATCCTTAAAGCACGTTATAATAATAAAGTTACAAAATCATGATAAAACACTTTAGTAAGCTCACGACTTGCACTTTTTAAATACACCATCAATAAAATATAAATGTAGAGAGGGATTGTTTAAGACAACCGCTCTGAGAAGACCTATTTTTAGACTTCATTTTTATGTCAATCCGGAAACCACATTTATAATAGTAGATTGATAACAAGTAAAGTGCATTGAACTTTGGCTCCAATGAGTAACCAATTACTTTCAATTTTGCAAATAATCACTCTACACTTGCACATGTCTTTAATTTTGAAATCAGATAATACCGATATAAAATGTAGTAATACTTCAAGGTTTAAAATAATATTCTGATTCATACAGCCTATTAGGTCATTGGTAACTCAGTGATCATTATACCGGACTCGTGTTCAGGTTCGAATTTGGCGTTGTTCACGGTGGGTCGGCCGCCGTATTGTGTCTAATTACTTCTGCACAATACATTCTTTCATGTGTTGATGAAAAGTTAAGAAAACAAACAATCATCAAACAAAAATCTTCAGTATCCGCTTCACAATTTTTAAGCCAAAATTCATATTGATTGTCAACAGTACCTTAGTCTTGAAAGAACCTGAGTCCTTTTTACCATTAACATCCATAAAGCACAGCATTTTCTTTTAGAAATGAGAAACATCCCTATAACATAACACATTGATCTAAATCAGTTGTTACATATGTCTCAAAGGAAGACGAACTGCTTGTGACAAACCTATTTTATTGAATGTAAAATGTGAGGAGTCTTCTGTATTTACCGAAGTTGTGCCTGTTAATACTTTCTCCGCGATTAATTTCTCGCTTTCTTTCTCGTAATACTGTCATGATATACAAGGTTACGCCATATTTGTAAGCTCTTCGTCTGTCAAAGCAGTAATTTTCTGAAGCTGTGACGTGGTCAAGTCAACCCATTTTTCATAAGTTTCTGAGGCAACTAAAATATTCCTTATATAAATTGATTTTTTTTAAAATTACAGAACATTAATTCAACGTTTCGTATTTTTAAATTATAAAGCATGCCAGAATTTAACAACAGGGTGGAACCTGACATCAAAATCGGCTCTAAAATTTAGACTATGAAATACAATCCCATTTAGATTGGTTTTGAAATACACAAGTTTAGGGGTTTTTTCGGTACATTTATGTCAAAATTAATAAAGGTGTCTTCGTCTGTAAAATCAAAATGCTAAATACATTAGAATTAGAAGGGAACTATGTCAACAAAGGACCTTAGACAGTTTAGATTCATTAGTTGTGAAATCTAAAGGGAATTGTGTAAGCAAAGGATCATAGACAGCTTAGACGCATTAGCTCTGCAAGTTAGTGTTGTTGTTCAGCTTGTATCCTAGCTTTTACAAAACTGAATTTGTGAAATTGTACGATGCCATTGCACCTGCTACACCTCCCCTTGACTATGTTCATGCTTTTACTCATAAAATCTACAGCTGTTAACGAACTAGAGTTGTTAATGAGCAGAAGCTTACAAGATATCCTGGATGTCTGTGACACCAGTCGGCATGTTTGAGAGTGACAACTAGCCATGGATTGTAGGTCACAGCAACCCAGTTTTGGTTTGTACATTATCGATTTTCCGTATGCACGTTTGGTGGTAATAGGTTAAAAGATGCTATAATTTGAGTAATGACACCATTTGTATGTAGTATTGAAAATCCTCGAGAAGAAGTCATAGTAAACTAATTTTAATGTGAACTGTTTTCATTATAAAATGCATTCTTAGCGTAATTGTCTATATCAATAGGTGACGATGTCTTGGAAATTGAGCCAAGAAATAATTGTCACCATTGTTTTGTACTAAATAGTAGGCCATTGTGACCCAGTGTTGTTGTGCACCACATACTCATCCCATTCCAAGATACACAAAAAGTGTAAGTTTAATTACAATAGATGTAGTGGTCCAACAAATGCAGCTCTGACAGGGAGGTTGGACACATTTGTTATAGCAATTTTGAAACATATCCTGAAAACTACATTATAGTGACCCAATTTGGGTTTGAAACATGCCCATCCTAAATTGCACTCTCAGTGGAAGTTTGGTTACAATAGCTTAAAGAGAAAGTAAATCACATATAATGCCTGCTTATGGACGTGATTGCCATTATTCAAGGGTTGCCTCCTTTTCAATCAATGAAGTGAATTATATATGGGGTTATAACCCATACTTTAAAAAAGACGAGTATAAGAGGCCCAAGTCGGCATGAGATGGCTCACAAGCAATGTGCAGGTTAATCAAGGTTCAAAGACATATTTCGCCTGGTTGCACTAAACTTAGAAAACAGATTCTCGGCCTCCAAAGATACAACGCTTGTAGACAATGTAAAAACTATTTTTTTTTAATTTATAAAGTTTGATTTAAATTGTCATAGTAGTTTTTAAAATGTCAGAATATATTTTCCACCTGGTTGATGTAACAAAAACAATAACATTGGTTGCAATGGAACATTCCCTGAAAGTTCGATAACATTAAATGAAGTGGTTTTGGAGATGTCAAGACTATGTTTCTGAAATGACTGACATGAAAACCAAGAAACGTAATTTTTTTTATTCCTCCTATTGTTTAAGCTAAAATTTGCCCAATATATTATTTGGGAGATGTAAAAAATATATATGTTACCTGGTTACTATGGAGGTTGAATGGTTGCTACGGACACCATCAATAACAAAACAAAACCCAAAAGTATTCCCAGAAAGTTTGACCAAATATGACTGTTTTGTTTAGATGTCAAAATTATAATTTTGATCTGGTTGTTATGGAAATTAAGATTGCTCATTAATTTCGTTGACGACAGATGGTAAATTAATACTGCGTGATACTGTATGTGTAACGTGTCACTTTATACGAAGTTCATAGCACTTGTGACACTCCTCATATTCTTAGCTTATTCACACAACATTTGCATTCGACGAGCTCTTTGGTGCCAAAGATTGTGCCAAATTGAACTATTGGAAAGTTATTTTATAGCAGAAATCTTCGGAAAGGCATCATGTCTGCAAGCCCTTCTCTTTTATACATTTTTAACCTCCTACCGCAAAAGCATCATCCACAAAAGTTGATGAAAATTCGACTACAAAGGCGGTTAAGTCATAAATACTAAAAAAATCCAAGAATTCACATTCATATAGGTTGAAGTCCCTATCCATATATGTTTCAGTAAGTAAAAGCCGGTAGAATAACCCTTCAACTTCTACAACTTTGGTCTTGAAGGTGGCACCAAAAACAGTGAGATGTGAGACAAGATTGAGGCATTAAGTAACAAGAGTACCGCAGGGTATATTATATGTCAATCTAATGACCTTTTCTCTGCCAATGATCTTGGCCTTTAAGTTCGAATCCTTTGCAGACAAGATCTTGATAGTGGAACAAGACAAATCATCCAAAATATTTCATTTTCATTACTTCAATGGCTTTTGAGCTACAGCTAAACCATGAAAAAAAACCTTGACCCTGACAATTGGATCAAGAAAGTATATTATGTGACATGACGTTAGGTCATGATGCATGAATATATAAAGTTTCATCTCAGAATTACTATCCTTGATAATTTCTGAGCAATGGCCCTGACAGAAAAAATGGATAATGTTGATCTTGATGGAAATGCAATGAAAAATAATTGACACATTCAGAAGTTATGATGTAAACATAAGTTGCATTACACTACCTTCAATGACTATGAGGAACAGTCCTAATGCAAAAAGTGAGTAAGCTTCCAATGTGACTTTGATCTTGCTGATAGGATCATGCTATTTATACACATGATAGGTACAAGATACACCTTCAAGCTATTAATTTACAGGGTAAACCATTGAATTCCATTATTTGAAACAACTAAGCAGCAGCTGGGTAACAGTTTGGACACAAAATGAAATATATTGACCTGAGACCTGCCCTTACAGATAGGTCATTGAAAGTGGTAAGTGATAACACGAAGTCATGATGTGTAGCTATATCAAGTTTTATGTCTATTACTCTGTTTAAAAGTTTCAGAGTTACAGCTCCAAACTAAAACAGTAATGTCCAACTTTGACCTTGAAAGTGAGAACCTTGAAAGTGGTATATTTGACACCCATGCCTTGTATGTATGTAAAAGGTTACCACTTTTCATATCACTAATACAGTCGGTTTCAGAGTTACAACTAGCACATTAAAAGTAAATGTAACTTTGATATGTCAGTGGCGGATTCAGAAATATCATTTAGCGAAGGGGGGGGTGGGGTAAAACAATTAGGCCCGGAGTCTGTGTGACGTAAAGCTCCCGAAAGTTCAGGTATTTTAAGCCTTTCCACGGCATATTTTTAACCATCTGACTTCAAAGAAAATGAACTCTAGGAAACGCTCAGTTTGTTTTGCGCTCATTTCAGGGGGGTACTATTCTTATTATTATTATTATTATTATTACTATTTCAAATTTTATAATTAGAGAAATAAAGCTGTTAAAGTTGAGGATTATGTGTGAAGCTGCCAGTATAAGATTCCATGGTATTTGTAATAGGCGAGTTCCTCGGAGTGTTAGATATTCAAAGTCGACTAAACATGGGAAGAAGAAAATTTGAACTCTTACTTTCAGATAATAATTTTAAAAGATATTGTAATTGTTATCTGTATGACGATACTGGACACAACAACACTGTTTTACATGCAAACATTGATACAAAGCATCACTTGCCTCTTTTCAAGAAACACAAATTTAAATGCATTTTTTAAGCATAAACTAAACCCATTCGTTAGATACACTGTAGATAAAGTACCGATCAAATCAAGGTAAAATATAAATAGAATCCTTAACCATAGCAGTCAACTTATATCAATGTAAGCGAAATTCATAACGAGTCTAAACAGACAAAAGGGACTTGGATCCTAATATATGAGAGTTACAGCCAGGCCTCAACTATTTTGGCGTTAATAGTTCTGTTAGACAAGAGTTTTAAGAGTCCTTTATGTGATGTGATACAGGAAAAAGCAAAACAAAACAAAACAAAACACACACACCCAAACAAACAAACAAACAAACAAGCAACAAATAAAACCAAACAAACAAGTGAACAAGAAATATGAAGCATATCAAATTCAATAAGAATGATGCCTTATTAAATGCATCTCTGGCACATAGAATGAGAAAAGAAAAAATGTTAAGTAAAGCAACTGAATTATGGTTTAACAGGAACAGTTTTAACATTCCAATAATAATTAAAAAGATATAATTTTAATAATAATATTACTAATAACAATGTTGAAAGCTAAGAATGAATTGTTTTATTTAAAGACAAATAAATATGCATGCATGTCTTAAACGTTTTGAATTTTTTCTTTTTATTTAGCTACTGAGAGCAAGCTATCTTTTCTTTTAGGTTAAACTTATTCGCTTCTAAATTATTCTATAGCAAATGGCTGATATAGTAGAGCACAGTGCAATATTTATGACTTCACGTCTTTGTGTGTATATATATATATATATATATATATATATATATATATATATATATATATATATATATATATATATATATATATCTGAAATTTCTTTAATTTCCATCACTAACATTTCGAACTGAGAACCAAAGACATGTAATATAGATTTTTTTAAAGCTTAAGAGCGGACAATTCAAATAAATACATTTAAATATTACATTATAGAATAGTCAATGATTCAAAGCCTTAGAATTCATCATTTTTGTAGCCTTAAATTTGCACATTAGACGTTTACCTTCATGAACCACTTGAAATTCCGGTGTTGGAAACTAGTTTGGTAGCAATTTGATTAATACATTTATAATTAAAAGGAGACACTTACTTGTATTCGGACAGTTTGGCTTGGATTAGACAATGGAGAACAATGACAACAGTGCTTGTCCAGTTCGCTATCTGCAGTCTATATCAGTGACTAGGGGTCTTATATTAGCAGCTCTGGCAATATATCTTCCAGTAATGACATTATCATACTGCCAATCAATCTTCCAGTAATGACATTATCATACTGCCAATCAGAAAAGAAGATAGGACTTGGTCCTATGTAGACTAGGTTAGGATGTTAACGTAAATAGAGTTGTAAGCGAGTTACTAGTGGAAACACATAAACAGCTCTGCCTACTTATTAGCGCATGTTTTTCTTGAGAACCAATGCTTTGTTCGCACACACCGCTGAAGTACTGATCCACGCCTTGCTAGTCACGGAATTGGTCAGCTTTGTATTTAAATATCTATGCGTTGAGTCGGTTAGTAGGACGATTAGCTTAAGTAATCGCTAGGTGAGGTTAGTACGATATGGAAGTCATCTATGTCAACACTAAAATGTATAACACTTGGAAATTTGAAGAAAGACAGATATCGTAAAAGGTCAAATGTCAAATCCTATAGTATCTAAATAAATTTACACATGTTAAACCTTTTTCCCCAAAGAAACGGCATTGCTTGAAATACCGCCAAACATGTTAATATCATCCACCAATTGGAAAAAGGTAAGAATTGCCTTTGTACGCAGGTGACCTATGTATGCAGGTTAGCTTATCAAACTTGTTTTTTGAAGAAATACCATAAGCCTAATACCATCATCCTTATTATTATTGTTATTGTTATTATTATTATTATTATTATTATTATTATTATTATTATCAACCGTTTTGGTTTAGTACATTATTCAGCTAAATCATAAAATATAAGCATATTTTGTTCTCTGCTAAAGTTATTTTCGACACAAGATCATTATATCCTGCTCACTGGAAATTAAATCATCACTCGATGTTAAAAAACCCCAATAAAACCATAATAATAATCTTAGTTTGTTTTGTGCACCATGTTAACTTGACAAAACGAGATGCCACTTTGGAAATTAGGGCGCATGCGTGGATAAGGACCAGATTCAGTTTGTTAGCAAAGAAGAACAACAACGGCACAAACGGTGGCGATCTCCTGAAATGTATAGTTTTTATATTTTTACAGTCATGCTATATTGATTATAAAAACTCCGATAAGAATAGCTTGCAACGTGTGTAATATATATGAATAATATAAATCGGCTATGATAAAAAGTGAAAGTTAGTAAAATACACATTATTTTATCATATTAAGCCATATGTATCCTCGTATATATCTTGGTAGCCCTTGCATAGTAATACCCAACCAGAACCATATACTGATCGACATCAATGATCCTGGATTAGCTAACACAAATGGGAATTGTGGTACGCTGAGTTGAGTGCTGATTTTAGATAAGCAACGAGGCTTGCACCGGTCACTAAGTTATTTGCATGAAAATTCAAAAGCAGAATTACATTAATGTTTTCTCCGGACAGTTTCCAAAATGCAAGTATTGCCAATCCATTAAGTGATAGATAGTCCCCAGTTGGTATAAACGTGCCAACATGTGTTCGGATCATGGAACAGTAACGTAAACAAGCTACAGATGTATGGTAAAATGCAAAATAGAACAATAATTCGATTGTTCCATTTTTGGCTGTACATTACATTGCATGAGAGTTTGCTCGTCCGATAAATCCAAGATGAAAATATATACATATATACAAATATACAAACATATATACGCATATATAAGAGACACACAAACATACAAACACACACGCACACACACACACACACACACATATATATATATATATATATATATATGTATATATACCGCATGCAGAAACATTGATGTAAATTAGTATATGGTTCTGTGTGCGTTACAATGCAAGGGCAACCAGACACACACACAGACGTACACACACACACACATATATATATGTGTTTGTGTATGAAAACAAAACAGTCAGCATGTAGAAGTGACTAAACATATTTAGTACAAATTGAAAGAATGACGCTGTATAATCTTGACATTGAGTATTGATGCTAAAATGATACATTGAGTATTGATGCTAAAATGATTTACGCTGTGATGGACAGTAATTACTGAATAAAGATTCAGCCGTTATATTCTGGACTAGTACAAGATATTGTCCAACTAATTTGCCGTTTCATATTAATTATACATCTGATGTTTGGATATAGTTTATACTTACTATCACTCAATTGCGTCTTGATGACGTCATTATTACACAATTCATATTATTAATCATTTGGTGTTCGATTAAGTTCTATTGATGAAGCAATACATTCAAGATTTACAAACACAAAGAAGTAGAAAGATAAATGTAACCTATATTCAGATGTACGCGCTCTCCCGCCCAGCCATAAAAATGAAAATAAAATAAACTGAAACCAAATTTCTCTTAGTCAGTGATAGGTGAAGTCATCTTGTCCACTCTTGCGAACTCTAGCTCCACGTGGCTAAAGGTGAAACAGGTATAAATCAGGTCGATGACCCATCGATCATCTGTTCATTTAAAGTTATTTTGCTTACATATTTGAATATTATGATATAAGACTTAAGAGACATATATGGGAATCAAATTGACAAACATTACATTATGTCATTTCTTTTAAAGGACACTTTAGTGAACTTTATAAATGTGAAATAATCCAGCAATTTTTGATTAATTGCTTAACATTTAGACCTGTACGGTTTAAATCTTCAGCACTGGTACGAGTTCACAGGTAGAATTCCCTATTGATCAGCACCGCAAAAACCTTTCCTGCACGCTATGTGTTGAGGATGAGATGCAGTAGATGATTTTTATAACGTCAAAAGGTTACAGACAGAATACTAGCATAATTGATCTCAGCCGGGAAAACAAAGCAAAACTACATTCAACATGGTTTAGTGGTCACATTGCGACGAAATGAGACGTTTTATAGTAAAATGAAAGCTTTTCTTTTCACCAACAATGTTATAAAGACGAATATTACGGATCCGTGCGATTCACTTATAATATAATTTAACATTACAATCATTAAGTTGTAGGTACCGTCAAATATGCCCGAACAGTCGCGTTTATATAGCGGTGCACTGGTCTAAATGCCTATTCTAATTTCCCACTGGCATTCGTATATAAAATTCATGTATATACCTGTCACCTGCTTGTTTCAGTCAGGGACCAGTTTGGTTCCTAACCAAAGAATTAGTTTATCACTGCTTTATGCGATCAATAGACCACATCGGCATCGACCGCTCTTTTATTTCAGATAGAAGGGCTGGAACTCATTACATGAAGTAGATAAAGTTATGATGTGTGAATCGATGCATACATATTTCATATTTCGCCTTTATCCTCAGTACTCCAGTCACACTGTCAGCGTAACTCAAAGGTGTGAATATGTCGAATTCGAAAGCGATACGTTGTTTAATATTAGAGGAGTTTACCGAATCTGGTGAGCACACAAATATAGAAGGGACATAAACAGTAAAACAATATTAATACTATGGCTAACATGCTAGAGCAAAGTTTGTTCTGAGGGCGCAGAAAAAGGTTTGCAACAGAAAATGTGACCTCTAATTCGTTTGTAGTATGCGGTGCAGTTTTCATAGATACTACCCCCCTGGGCAAAAACTTTGAATACTGAGATGGGCATTTTGAAAAAATAAATATTACAAGGTTCAAAGATTAAAGATACATTTTAATCTCTAAAATTTATTAATTAAATATATGCATAAACTGTTTCCAACGTTAAAAAATAAATATAGCAAAATATACATTGAAAGTTTCCAACGTCGGAATAAAAGATTTATCAAAATTGGTATTATTAAAAATAAACAAACTTAACGGAAAATGATATATTTGTACAAAATGCTGCAATATTTTATAGTTTCTATAGGTCAGGAGAGTTATCAGAGCGCTCAAGACTATGTTACACTGCAGACTACTCGATATATCTATATATGTATATATATATATATATATATATATATATATATATATATATATATATATATATATATATAAAATGCCTTGCCAAAATATAGTGTACAATTTAAAACTGATCGTCATCAATCAAAAGTTCTGATTGTTGCTAATTGTGATTCTTAAGGTATAATCGTGTCGTACACAAAGTGTTCATACTAAAAGCCACTAGATTATAATAGTGCAATGCAACAATCACATATATCCTGGAGAATACAAACATGTAAACACACTTCATCAGGGATTTGCATGTACATGAAGTGAATTGATAAATGTTTCACAGCGATCTCCCTGAAATTTTAGCGTCATAAAATATTTTCACAAAATGAGCTTTGTCATCATAAAGGTGACAAAATCAATATCAATGAAATATAAAAGAAGCACATATCCAGCAATATATTGATTAAAAATAGATGTGCTCAAGAACAACAAAGTATATTATTCCTTTAATACTTATTAAATGTTTACCTTTATGACTAACAGACGTCTGTACAAATACTAATCCAGTTATAATATAGCTAGATTAGAAACAGTGAATAATGAGTGAATAATGAGGAAACCATTACAAACATTATAAACTTATTGACAATATACATATGATCCTTTAAACCAAACTAATATTTGATAGCGTTCATTTTCCCAAATAGATCTTGGCATGTTATTAGTTGTTCCATAGTCAGTAAATAAGTATTACTTCGGATAATTATAAAATGGTAATACAATCTTGACCCAAAAGACTGAATGCAGACTAAAGATTGAAACTTGTCCTCATTAGATACATTTGTAGATTGAAAGAACGTATACCTGCCCTGTACACTTCTAGAGAAATTTTCATTACGTAACTGAACGTAGAGTAGTACGAGAAGCCAACAGAGCAAGATAGAATGTTACCATGTAAGCCATAATTTAATAAGCAACACTGTATATCTAGATTGCGATGGTGTAATGATGATATGGAGATATGTACTTACTGTACTGGTTACAACATTGTATAAGGCTTTGTTTAAGGATGTATTAAGTACCAATCTAGTGTCAGTGCAATGAAATAAGCAAATAAAAGAACAACAACATCGAGACCAAATTCAAAATCATGAACAATGACTAGAGTAATAGGTTATTTTGACTCTATATGTATATGAAATGTTCTTGAAAGATATTTCCCACAGACAGTTTGTATTACATTGTAGCAGATATATTTATTAGACATAAAATTAGATGAAGGACACATATAATACTAATATGAGTACCGTATGATATGTCAGAAGAAAGGAGAAACAAATAAGTTGAATACATACAAGGTATAATGAGATATAAAACACTCACAATCAAAAAAGTGGGAGTCGATTCCCTTCGATCGCTGCTGCAAAGTCAAAAGCATGAGTTGTTCACTTTCGTCCACGCGCTGTATTATCCCTTGATGCATCAAAGTACGAAGTGTATACTATATTAATTTGAAATTTTTTATTGCAAACATATGCATGGGAATTTATTGATACGATGTAATTAATACTGAAGGTTCAATGTTTATATGCTTTTATTCCCTTAAACCCTTTGGAATCTTTTCAGATTACATTCACATTCCACGGCATAGTATTTCATAGGAACAAGTAGTAGTATAATTGAACAAAACTGTAAAATAAATATGAAAAATTAGTCTTTGGAGCATGTTTTCTTTGATTTATGTTATTTTTTTTCTTCCATTTTGACAACATTAACTTTCAACATCCTCATATATACCCACTGGTATGTAACCATGAGGTATTATGTCATCCAGGTTCTTGACAAGTGTTGTTTTTCCTTTTGATTGTTAATGATAAACAACTTAAGACCACACTGACTGCAGGTTACCGGATATGATAAGCTGTATTGCTTCAAACATAATTTACTATTTGTATTTGTCAGATTATGGTTAATATAGGTCTTTTTATATTACTTACTTCTTTCAAGGATTTGCGAACTGAAACGACTCTTCGGACATTATGCTAGGCATACGATCTATCAGTGTTGCTGTTAGTAATGTCAGCATTTAGCTCATTTGCACCGTTTTGTCAGTTTCCTTCTCCGGTAACTCCGGTATACCATCTATTTTAAGAGAGTTGCGAAGTCCGTAATGTGCTCTGTCGTTGTGCTTGCCTTTCAGCTTTTCGCTATTAATTTTAGGAAGATCATTTTCTTTCCTACGTTTCTACACATCGGACCTCAGCTCTGACTAGTAACCTAGACCTGATGGCCTATGGTATCCTGCATTAATTATCTGACACACACAGCGATTTATTTCAATATCACTATCCAAATTACTTAAAGTGAAATTTTGTGAGAGCACCTGAACATTGCTGTCTGAGATATGCACTCCACATGCACATTGTTCACCAATATCTTCATTGTTCTCAATATTCTCTATATCCATGGTCGGATCAAATGATATTCTTTTACGTTTTACTGGTTTTATATTAGGTGAAGAAGTACTATAAGTTAGTTCCCGTTTTTTGTTCACAGGAGTATTACATTCACTCATTTAGATCCAACTTTACTCGCTGACACAGTAAATATCAATTATCGTAATGAACACGAGTATTGTCTAAATAGCATTGGTATAACATAATAATCATTTGCATAATATAATCAGTTTGTAAATCCATAAGTAATAATGAATTCGAAGACTCGTAAACTGGGTCGACATGAGTATCTGTCTGCTTCGCACGAATATCTATACCACCGACATGGTAAAATCATTTTTTGGTGATGTGTGCATGGTCGAGATGGTACTGGGGTTGGTGCTTACAGGCAATGTAATGGGTGCCGTAACCCTTGGATCCGGGTTCGAATCTCCGTGGAGGACGTATTTAAAAATTATGTTAATTCTCCTGTAGAATCCAGTGATAGCACTTTCCGCTCTGTTTGGTGTATATATATATATATATATATATATATATATATATATATATATATATATATATATATATATATATATATGCGCCAGGATACGGTTTCTTCCAGTGTTAGGCCCATATATGTATGTGAAGTTACAATTTTAATAACCTTGTAATTCATTAAAAGTTCTAGGTCATGTTCATGTGTAGATTTTCTGAATATGGTCATTGATTTAGTTTTGCTTGAATTAAAATCAACTAACTATTCATCAGCCAATAAATTGATTTTATGTAGGCAATCGTTCATAAACCTGGAGCCAGGTTTAGGAAATCAACAAATATTGATAACGATGTATCAGCAGGAACAGTCGTATACTGGATTGAATATCACTGACAGTATCAATAATATAAATGAAGAACAATAGTTGTCCAAGTACAGATCTCTGAGGCACACCAGCCCTGATGAGTTGTTAATCTGAAGTGTAACCGTCCATAACAATATTTTGTTTCCTATTTGAAAGCCACCTTTTAAAAAACATTCCAATAGCTTATCGCCAATTCGAATATTGCTTTGTTTATAAAAGAAGCCTTTATGACAGACTTTGTCGAAGGCCTTAATAATATTAAAATATACCACTATAATTTATTTGCCTTCGTCGACTGCCTTATAAAATGTATTATATATAGTTGGAAAACAGTCCTTTGGGGTGTAACGAGACTGAAGATGACTAATTAGGTTTCTGACTCTAACAAAGTTATATACAAATGTGTAAAAACACGTTTCAAATATTTTATCCACACAGCTTAGTAGCGAAATAGGTATGTAACTTGAAATAACATTGTTGTCCTTTTTTGCTAATAGTAGTAACATTGGTCTCTTTCAACGCTGTTGAAAACTATGAAGACTCGGGCGAATCGTTGACAAACTCTGATAAATATCGCGATAAAATGCGAGTGCCTTGTGTATATAGCCTAGGGTGGATCTCATCAGGACCATATGCCTTTCTAATGTTGAGATTTGAAAGTGCATCTTGAACATCTTTATTGCTAATGTTCATATTAATAAGTGAAATACCAGGAAAAGGCACAGGAGGCAGAGTTATGGAAGTGTCATCTACAAAAGATTGTTCAGATAAATATGTATTAAAAACATTATCTGTAACAACACTAGAGTGAACATCTTAGCTACAATGTGTCCGGGGTTTATACTTTGATTTCTATTTGGATTGAGAAATGTCGTTATTAAGTCTTGTGAGATGATCGATTAGTTGATGTGAATTATAGGTATTAATAGTATTCGGAATTTTTCTACAACTACTGGATACCATGATAATTGTGCTGAAGTAGCTTCAGATTATTATATTTTGGACAATATTGTTTTCCTTCTTCAATTGAGAGTTTGACCAAAAACCATTCGTCGGATATTGGGGATATATCAAATATTAAGATTAAAAGTTTTCTTCCCTTTAAGAAATGGTTCAAACCACGTCTCACTGAGTCTACTAATATTAGACTCGTTCAAGTCTATTCTTATGTGTTCAATCTTATGGTAAATACCCTGACTGCTAACGTGATACAAAGAGAGGCCTCTTTAGAACGTAGGGCCAATGCGTGGAAACGGTATAGTTTCAATGTCATTAGCAAGTAAAACTAACAAGCGGACAAAATGTGACCGTCCCATAATTCTCCTGTTTTTGCTCTTTGGATAATAAAACTCCGGTAAGAACACTTTTATACATCAGGAAGTATATAGGAAAACCAAACATCCTCTATCATAAAAGCGATATGTTAGTAAAATACAAATTAATGTATCGTATGTAATCATTTTTCTTCTTCTTTGTAGGTCTGGTAGCTCTTGCATTGTAACACCCAACTAGAACCATATGCTACTTTATATCAATGTTCATAGATTAGGTACGAATATTGATAGTCATGATTGGCCTCGTTTTGTGCCGATTTAAGACAGACAAAGGAGACTGTATGCGATCACGGGATTATTTGCATGAAAAGTCTAAAGAGAATTACAGATGTTTCCTACGGCCAGTTCCCATTATACCAGTACTGTCAATTCATTGAAAACTATGTAAGTAATGTATGTTACCTCAAATAGTATAAGCATTCAACCAAGTGTTCGATTTGTAGAAGAAAACGTAAACAAAATAAAATATATGGTACAATGCAAAAAGAGACATAATGCGTTGTTTGTGTTTTGGTTGTACATTGCATAACTATTTGAGTAGTAAATGTATATGAGAATCTATACATATAACGCACATAACTCTCTCTCTCTCTCTCTCTCTCTCTCTCTCTCTCTATATATATATATATATATATATATATATATATATATATATATGTTTGCACAACTTGTGCTATAACAACACCAGTCATTAATAAAGGCGGCATCAGCTCTATTAAGAAGAGTTGAAACTTTCCAGATGCAGCATACTAAAATGTACACTCAGCTTTTAAGAACCTCACTATATAAGTGAGACCACATCGCCTTCATCTTATAAATGTGTTTTCTAAGCATTGTGTTAGTTCCTTATTAGAACTCGCAGAGGTCTACACTAGATTGATGCCAATGATTATAGTTTGTTGATAAAGTGGGCCATCAGATCATAATAGTACAACTACATCAGAGTCTTTGAATAATACAGAGCACCTTATTAGAACTAAACGAAACTGAGGGAAATGAAAAAGAAGCAATCTAGCAACTACAATAGGAATATGTCGAAAGATACAACGGGAATAAAATCGGATAGCTGTCATACAACACATGGATCGAAGAACCATGGTCTGACAAAATAGTGCTTATTTAATTATGTTAGTAAGATAGTTACATATCCACTCACTCTATTCTATGGAATGCTAAAAGGACATATTGTGGAAGTCAGGAGATTACAACACAATTCACAGACTTGATCGAATAATACCTGATTTTTTCACATGAGTGCTTTTTTTTTTGCAAAAACTCCTTGCCATGAGTCTGTTTCTGAGATTAAAAGAAAATGGGCATCGCAGAAGAAATTATATTTATCTTCTGTTTGGCTTTCTTCAAGTAACATACATATACGCTGATTTGAAAGGATTAAATTACGCTTTCTTTTCCTTATACCTAAATTATTGGAGTAAAACCGGGATCTGTCTAATGCATTCAATAGATGAGTATGTAAATCAATGGTCATATAAAATTGAAATAAAAGGTCTCATGAACTGTACTATAATGATGTGCTTCATGTGATTTGTTTACAGCTCCACTTCAATCCTTAATTAAGAGTATTGAACACGTTGTTTTGAAGCTGAGAAAAATGTATTTTCCATTAGCTAAATCCTAAGTATACTAAATATACCAAATATATCTCTGAATAGTATGTCTTTCATTTTCGTAACCCATTTGACTTTAGCTGACACAAGCATCTTTTTTTCCAGCATTGTACAACATTGCTTTAACTATCAATAATTATTTTTTCTGGACAACCTATTCCACTACTTAGTACATTTGAAATAATAAAGATAACACCAAAGTAACCTTGCACCTTCTTTTCGTGGTAAGAGGGAGTATATTTATTTCGGAAGGTTGAGAAATCTAGTACATTCATTTGTCATGTACCTTTTTATTGTATATGAATGTTAGTATCCGCAAATTTCAGGGAAATAAGTTACTTTGGACGTGACTATGGTATCAACTAGTTTGAAAGCTTCTGTATAAAAAAATGCCTGACTATTTGGAACAATATTCAATGTGTGTAGAGACTTATTTGCTTGAATTGTGAGTTATACATTTTGTTTCGTCCAATTGTATTTAGGGGTTTATTGTTTAGTCCCATGTATTTATAAACAGATACAGTTTGTAATTTGTTACCGTTATAATACCACTTTTGGTTACTCCTAAAACAATCCACCATTTCTGAATACATTATTTTAGTTTTATCTAATTTAACAGCTATTCAACTTCTTCACAGAATGTCTCGAAAATAGTTCTCTGTATTTGCAAAGAGCTGCCTGCTTTGACACATTTTGCAACGTCGTCATCATCATATAAGAGAGCAATAATATCCGATATTTCTTGGGAAATAATGATACCATTTAGGTACTTATATGATGTAGTAGGACTGTTGTCCAGGCTAACTAACCTTTTGGAAATTGACTGTATAGAGGAGACAACAAGTAAGAAAAGAAATATTATTGTCTTTTATCTCTCTAGACAAGATGAGAAAGTAAATGTATACATTCTAAGATGTTTTGAAAGTGAAGAAATTTGCATCAAAGCTATTTTTGAAATAATTGCAGTTGGTATGGAGTCAGACCTAAGAGAGCTGAATGGAGTGCTTTTGTTGGATCCCAATCTTTTGTAGAACGTACACTTTTATCTGCATAACAAGATCAGCCTAAGTCACGAATATGTTAAGTTCGAAAATTAGGTAACTTTGCAAATTTATATTGACTCTTCATTATAATAACTGAGGTTGTTGGTTCACTTAGAAATGATCGGGCATAAAACAGTGCTATACAATTTGCTTTACCCTATATTTGTTTAATAAGTTATCAACACAATACAGGCAAATTTAAACATGAAACGTAATCAGTATGTCTCTCGAATTTAATCATGGAGCTGTGATATACATAAAAAATGTCCATGCAAAATAATCTTCCCTACTTGTGGCAATACTGTTCACATCCATTAATTTCTAGATGATAACATTGTTACGTTAAGAAAATATGGTGGTGATACCCTTCCCTTAGACCTGTCTAATATTGCTACAGTGGACATAAATGGACGGTCAGCATTTTATGACCTTGTATTGATAAGCATGTGAAGGGATAGCATGTATCCAAATGACAGTGCTAAAATCTGGATAAAGATAGTTATGCCTGATATGATAGATATATGCAAATTGTTGCAAAATTGTGACTCAATCATAAGTGTATGACCTAAATTTTTGTGAAAGAAATCAGCACAAAAAGTAAAGGTCTCGATCATCGCTCACCTAAAGAGACAATAATAAGTAGTCTTGGGTTGTGGTCGGTTGAGGGATCTGTAGATACAAACAATTTTTTTTCTTCTCATACAATCTGCAGAGCAAACGTTTCATTAGTATGAAAAACTGTGTGCAACTGAATAATTCTGGATTTCTTGATACATGGGTGTGAGAGCACTGGTTTTGTTAAAGATATATACCGTGCTGTTGTGAAATAACAACTTGGAGATTTTTTTCCACTTATACGTGAATATACTATATTCAGTGACGAAACATACCTCGAGGAGGTATATTGAAACAACAGCTCACTGTTTAGAAGAGATAGTTTGGGGATCAAACTGGAAACTAAACCTAAACTTCAATTTCTTATGAGGATGAGTATAATTGTAAACCTTGCAAAAGAATAGCTGTAGACCGAGTTAAGCATATGTTTCTATTCTGCCAAAACCTAAACGATGAACGCAATATTATGTTTGAGCAACTAATATATTCAATAGACATAGCAGAGTCACACTGTCTTTTCTGTCACGACGATGACACTCTACTTCTCATCCTGTTGGGTGAGAGAATGGACACCTTTGCCTTTATGGATGACCTGACATAGCACACATTATATGTTTGGCGGCAGAAGGTTTAAAATTGACGTACAGAAGGACAAATGAACATGAACATGATATCTGACAATATGCTTGTAACGTAGATTATGTTCATCGACCAATTTGATTTTATCTACCATACATCGTATGGATAAATGTTTGACCCCAGTGCAGTGATCAACAGTTGGCACGGGAATTCACGTTAAAGGTTCTTTTCAAATATAAATCATTTCAACATTTCCAAGATGCTTGTATTTTCGTTAGCACGTTATTCGTGATCGCTGTTTTTTATATTTTACTTTCCTGTGAGATTTTTCCTGCATGTGACTATAATAGCAACATATGAATATGTGTTTTCTAAACTATTTACATTTCAAGGGTATTTGTGCTACACTCGTATACTTCCTTACTTTCACGCATGAACACATACTTTTAATGCCTACACATACGTTCATGTCCTTGCATGCTTGATATCTATTTCGTGTATATAATAGCTTCATGTTTAACATACGTTACTGGTTTATAATGATTCTATTGGAAATAAGATATGTTACAGTGCATATAGTAATGATATGGTGTACCGCATACTTATATCTAAATCGCCGGATATTAAAAAAGCCTTGTTTTGAAGATGAGACATATATTCTTGCATTTCTCGTGCTTTACATACTGGATATCATTTTAATAAAATGTAGGCATGAAATATAATCTTAATGCGGAAGTCTGATGTCAATCATATTATTTTTGAAAATATGTTTACAGTTAATGTAAATTAAATATGTTTACATTCAATTATTTACATTACAAGGTTTTCTTTCACAACTGTATCCACATACTTCCTTACTTTTACGCATGAACACATACTTTGAATGCCTACACATACGTTCATGTCCTTGCATGCTTTATATCTATTTCGTGTATATAATAGCTTCATGTTTGACATACGTTACTGGTTTAAAACGATTATATTGGAAATAAGATATCTTATAGTGTATATATATGGTGTGCCGCATACTTATATCTAAGTCGCCGGATGTTAAAAAAAGCCTTGTTTTGAAGATGTGACATATATTATTCCATTTCTCGTGCTTTACATACTGGATATAATTTTAGTAAAGTTGAAACAGGAATTATAATCTTAATGCGGAGGTCCGATGATGATCATATTATTTTTGTAGATACGTTTACATTTTTAGTGTGCTGTCTAAACATAAATGTCACTTTAATGTTTATCTTGCTATGATGAAATAGTACCAATAAAGTTGAAGGAAAGAAAGTCATACATACATACATACATACATACATACATACATACATACATACATACATACATACATACATACATACATACATACATACATACATACATACATACATACATACATGCACACATACATACATGCATACACACACACATAATTCTTTCATAAGAAACACATACCCGTTTTGAATGACTCAAGATTTATATCCTGATGAATACACAAAACATAAGGCAAATACATTAGAGATATCAACGTAGATAATACCGAAACGGTTGTGATTACTTTCAGCTTAGTTCACATGTGCAACTGTTCTACAGATAATGCACATATGAAGTAACGGAAACTTTACATTTTATAAGGATTGGTGTGTGCTAATATACGAGCAGTCAAAGATATCGTGGAAGACTAATTCAACAGACTCAATATAAATGCTGTAGTAATGCTAAATAAATTAATGAGATATTAAATAAACAAAGCCTTAGTATATTTAAGTTAATTACTGTTCTCAGTGTTTAGTGTTCAGGAGATATTCCAATTGTAAACACTAGTAAAAGAAAATAAAATTGTAGTTGTGTTAGGAAAACTTCGAGTTCTCTGTTTTCACTTCTATGATTATTGTTCTGCCATTAAGTCACTGGTATGCAGAATAAACCTAATGGTCCCTCCTGTACGATTAATGGAGTCAAACCTTTTGCCTGGGATACGTCACGTGATCATGATTCATGTGAGAAGTTCTTGACCTGTTGAAAAGAGCAGTTTATGAAAACTGACTTTGTATTGTATGAATTATACTCTTTTGCCTTTATCTTTCTTGTTTCGTATGCCTTTTTTTCCGATAACTAAATGAGCACGGCACCATATGGAGAGAATTGGGCTAATGTGCCCTGAAACCTAATACATACATGCATGCATGCATGCATGCATACATACATATATTCATACATACATACATATATACCATACATACATACATACATACATACATACATACATACATACATACATACATACATACATACATACATACATACATACATACATACATACATACATACATACATACATACATACATACATACATACATACATACATACATACATTAGCAGTGCTACAAACAAGATGGTTGAGTCAGGTTAAGTCTAATGGGTTACGAAAATGAAAGACATACTATTTTGCTCCTTTTCAGACAACGTCTTCAATACAAGTTGATTGAAATTCATCTGTAAACAAACATATAGTATAATTTAAGGGATGTTTTTCTTTTCAATTATATACGACCCTTGATTTACATACCCATCTATTGAATGCATTATCCAGACACTAATGTTATGCCATAATTGAGGTATAGGGAAATAAAAGGTTAATAACATTCATTCCACCCAACTTACATGTATGTAATGTAGAGAAAGCCAAATAGATATTATTTCGTTTGCAATACCCATTTTTTAATAATCTTAGAAACATATTGATACCATGGACCTTTATGAAAAGCACCCATGGAATGAAGTCCTTTATTCTTTCATGAAGTCTAAGAATCTAATCGTAATATCCCGACATGCACAATATGTCGTTTTTTAATTTTCATGGAAGAGAGTGAGTGGATACTAACATTCTCATTAACATGATTAAACAAGTAAAAAACATTTCACGCTATGGTTCTTCTGTTAATGTGTAATATGACAGCTATCTGATGTTACTTCCGTTTCAATTTTCAACATATTACCATTGTAGTTGCATAATTATTTCTTTTTCCTTTCACTCTGTGCTAATTTTATTGTAATATAGTGATCAACATTATTGATATACTCTGATATAACTGTAATATTATGGCTTTCTTTACGAACAAATTATTGTCATTGTCCAAAATCTAGTGTAGACATTTGTGAGTTCTAATAAGGTATTAGCACAATGATTTAAAAACATTGACATAAGATGTAGTTTATGCTATGTTACTTGTATAGGGAGGTAGTCGTGTTCAAAAACAAACTGATGTTCTTTCTTAAAAGTGGTGTATAGTTTAGATTGCTGCATCTGGAAAGTTTCTAACTCGTTTTAATAGAGTTGAAGCTGTTTTGTTTTAATAGCTGCTGGCAAAGCACACATTTAGCAAAGAAGGACAAAAGATTGAAGATTTTTTTAATTTCCCTTTATGAAGGTCTAAAGTCATCCTGTCACTGTAAAATGCAATGGGCATCATCATTAACTAAGCATACTTGTTGTTTCTGTTTACTATCAAGTCTCTATTAGACATTGAAAAGAAGATTGTGTCTAGTATGTGTTCTGTTTTCTTTCTGTCTTAAAATGAATAATGTTTTCTATCATTACATATATATCACATCCACATAATTATAATTAGCATTGGTCAAGATTAGCAATGATCCGATATATGTCACAGATTTACAGGAGTATGCATTATGAAGAAAAGGAATCGATAATATAATATTCTAGTCTTTGTCACACATACTTTGGTTCCGATACCTTTTGTGTATTGTCAGACACAAAGAGCCACACCTCCTTTACCAAGATTGGGAAAATTCATGATGCGATTTCATCTACGAAATATATAAAGTTGTTAAAAGTAATGGTTTATTTGATTACAATAGTAATTGACTCGTGACAATTAATGAGTTGAAGGAAGGATTCCATAATGCGCCAGGAGGGATACTGACAATAAAAGCAAGAGTCTCAAGGAAACAAATTGCGGGAATTGCAAGGGCACATCGTCAATCACAACACCTCTTCAACCCTAAACAGGTTAGATTATGTAGCCAGTCTACAGAATGTGGCTGGGTTATAGTGTGGCTAGTTCCTCGGAGTTTATCTTTACTTTACATACCCATATTCGATAACCAAGTGCAAGAGTGGCACCATTGTGGCGTCCTGCTCTGCAAGAGGGGAAACAGTTCCGTGTATTTAAAGTTCAAACACAGTGATCTAATCAAATACGTATGTAGTCATAACATGAACACATATTAAACACAT
This sequence comes from Margaritifera margaritifera, assembly GCA_029931535.1. Classification (NCBI taxonomy): domain Eukaryota; kingdom Metazoa; phylum Mollusca; class Bivalvia; order Unionida; family Margaritiferidae; genus Margaritifera; species Margaritifera margaritifera. The sequence continues at coordinate 69,771 of JAQPZY010001540.1, read as the reverse complement.
TAGATAACATAGATTGGGTTATAATATCTGAGTGATGGTCATGACGATTGAAGTATACCTTGAGGTTCTATCATACTATCATTTCGAAATGGGCAATATATTAAAACTCTATGGCAAATTTCACTTGCTAGCCACCATAGTTACAATTCGGTTTATTATTATTATTAATATCATTATTAACTGTTTCTTCATGCATCTCTCCATATCATGTCCACTTGTTTCTTGTATATATGACAAATATGTATAAGGACGTATACGTATGCGGCTCCCTCGCTTAACGATAATGGGTGCGGGTTTCAAAAGGAAAAGTTTGTGTCTATATATCTACCACATACATTAAAAATAACATGACTTTTAAAGTGTTGGTATAAAGCAATTTGACATACCAATACTGTTGGTATATCAAATTGTGATCCGCCCATGGCGCATGAATACGTATATATAAACATGGTGTCAACAGTGGTTATTGCTTCTATACTCTCTAGATCAGTGATGAATTTCCACTTATTAATCATTATCGACGCAAGAAAATGACGAGAAAAATGTTAATAATCCTCGTTTTCTAAATGAATTAAACATGGTACACAATTTCATTGAAATCCCCTCTGCTTTCCCTGTATCTCTCTCACTCTCTTATTCATGCATAAGGGACACACATACATGAAAATATATGGAGAGAGAGAAAAAGAATTTGAGCTTGATGTAACCCGTTAACTTGAACTTGAACTTGAACTTGCACCAAGTAACCTACAAGAACCTGGGTCGTCGTAATGATATGCTTACACTGTTCATGGGATTTATCTACAGTGTTCACAATACCAATGACGCAATGTTTCAATAGCCCGTCGAGACTGTACGTTACATTTCATGGTTAGGAGGCACACACATACTGCAATCTTTTTAATTTTTTGTTTTTGTTTATTTGATCTATATTAGGGTTCTACAAATATTATTTTTAAATATTAAAATGTCTGAAGGCCGCTCTTCCCACCCCCTCTCTCTCACTCACTCACTTTGTTCCTGGTCAGGCAGCAGACTAATAAACCAACAGAAACACATAGGGATGGATAAATCTTATGCTAAGTCCTCACACCACCTCTCTCTGTCTCTCTCTCTCTGTCTGTCTCTCTCTCTCTCTCTCTCTCTTTCTGTCTCTCTCTCTGCACCATCGTCGCAAGCTACGGGCGCAAATCCATGAAAAACGAGCTGAGCGGATTTTCGCCTGTCAAGCAACGATGTCTCTGGACCTATGAATGATGGTAAAATTTACAGATAAACCGACCAACGGTATCGAGAAAGAGAGAGATGGAGGATAAAAACAATCTTATGGTCGGTAGTACTGTTAATTAAAACATAATAACAACTTAGATCAACTGTACATAAATTTAAATGTTTGAATATCCTCTTACTGTCTCGTCATTTAGCTTAGTCAATATTCCACACTCGTTTTAATATACTCGACGGTGACCGAAAATGGCTGCGCGTTCAGTGTTCAAGAAGCTAACCATGCCGTGGTTGTGGTGCTCTACCTTCTGCACTTAAACCATCTTTCATGTTTAAATCATAAGTGTGCCTTATATTTATTTAATCAATATTAATATGAATGAAAATATGAAGTTAAAAGAATAAAAGGAGTAACTTATCAATTTGTCAAGAGAATTGTGAATGTGAATAGGTACATAATAGGTGAAAAGGTACAGAACTACATTTTGTAGCGGACACACTGGGCATGGATGTGAAGAGTTGACTCACTCCGTCAATACACAGTTTCTTGTAGTCAGTCGTTACTCCGTTGGAAATGCAAGTATGTGTGTTTGTATGTGATATAAATTAAATATATGTATAATATGTACGCTCTAGTTTTGATATATCACTCGTTGTATAAATTTGTCATTGAAAGGAAACTCGGCAAGCCTCGTTTCCTTTTAATGAAAAATGTATACATCTCGTGGTATATCAATGTTACATACCATATATATATATTCTATATATATATATATATAGAGAGAGAGAGAGAGAAAGAGAGAGAGAGAGTGAAGCCAGATATATATATATATATATATATATATATGCTTGTTTGTACATATATATATATATATATATATATATATATATATATATATATATATATATATATATATATATGCGTGTATACTTGCACATATGTATATATTCTCATGTTGCATTTACGGATCGAACAGTCATGCAATGTACAGCCAGTAAAGAAACAACGTATTATTTCTCTGCTTGCGTTGTGCCATATCTTTTTATTTTGTTTTCTTCTATAATTCGAATAGATGTTGGAACGCTTATGCCATTAGAATTAATATATATTATTTAGATAGTTTTCAGTGGACTTACAGCACTGGTAGTTTGGAAACTGGCGTTAGAAAACACTTATGTAATTTCATTTGACATTTCAAGCAAATAATCCCCGACTACACCAAGTCTCTTTGTTTATCAACACAAAAACAAGCCGACCATGATTCTGAGCACGGGCGCGCGCACGCGCGCACACACAAACACACACAAACAGGGCTATCGTGTGGGGAAGAGTTATTGTAAAGAAAGGTACTTCAAAGAATGTAAAGTAGCCTCTATGGACAGAAAAGCAATCTATATTTAATAGATACATTAAAATCCAAACTGTGTGGATGCTAAATTTATTCTTTATAAGTATGAATATTTGCGGATTGCTCTGCTGACTATAGAATTGAAGAATAATGTAATCAGATACACACTTATGTGTATATAACAAACCTTTGATAAATTAGGTCTTCATATCTGCATTAGAATATAGCAACTTTCTCTGTTTCACATCATTTCTTCAGCTGGCGTAATCAGAGCACGTGTGTAATCTCAAAACTAGCTGTACTCAGATGCAACAAGGTAATATTTGGTTCACATACACCCATTACTGGACTTAAGACTAGACACAGTCATGCTTTGTACAACTTCAGAGCTCAAATACTTAGTTGATAATTTTTTAATGATTACTTTCTACTTTCAATCGAAAGGTGTAATGTTGGAACCTCTCAATTCTATTCTTAATTAAATGTGCTCCACATTTGATAGGCATGTGATACGTGTTACTGACGTGTTACTGACAAATTCACAGTGCTCTATGTAATGGTAAATGTTTATACATTGTGGGTCGAACATAACATATACTGGACAAAATCTTTCTTAAATGTCTAATAGAGACTGAATAGGAAGCAAAAACAGCAAGTATGTTTAGTTCATAATGAGACCCATTGCATTTTGTACTGGCAGGATGACTTTAGATCTACATACTTGGAAATTCGAAATCTTCAACCACTTTTCACACTTTGCTGAATGTGTGCTGTGACAGCAGCTATTAATAAAGCCAACATCAGTTTTGGGGAAAAATATTACCTCCCTATACAAGTAACATCACATAAACTTCATCGTATGTCAATGTTTTCATAGTTTTGTGTTAGTATCTTATTAAAACTCGCAAACATCTACACTAGTTTTTGACAATGACAACAGTTTGTTCGTAACGTAGGTCATCATGCCCGTAATATTACAATTACATCAGAGTATGTTCATAATGTCGGGTGCTATATTACAGGAAAATCATCTCAGAGTGAAAAAGAAAAGAAACAATCAAGCTTCCACAATAGCAATATGTTAAAAAAATAAATTGAAATAACATCCGATAGCTGTCATATTATACATGGATGGAAGAACCATGGCGTCAAATAAGTATTACTTATTTAATTATGCTGGTAATATAGTTACATATCCACTCAGTCTATGTCATGAAATCGTAAAACGACATATTGTGCATATCGTAATATTACGACTGGATTCTTAGACTTTATCAAGGAATAAAATGCTTTCTTCCATGGGTGCTTCTGCTAAATATCCCTGGTAGAAATCTGATTCTAGAATTTGTATAAAACAGGCACTTGCAAACGAAATAATGTATATCTTCTATATGGTTTTCCTAAATAACATATATATATATATACGTTGGTTATAAGGAATGTCATTAACCTTACGTTCCTTGTACCTAAATTATGGCGTAACATCAGGATCTAGCTAATGCAATCAAAAAGATAGATATGCAAATCAATGATCACCTAACATTGAAAAGAAAAAGTTCTATACAATGTACTATTGAGATATGCTTTCGGTGATTTATTTACAGCTGAGATTCAATTATCAAATACGTTGTCTTGAAGATGTTGTCTGAAGCTGAGTAAAATGCATTTTCCATCCCTACATCATGTGGATACTAAATATAACAAGTCCATCTCTGAATAATATGTCTTTCATTATCGAAACCAATTTGACTTTAACTAATTGAACCATCTTTTTGCAGCATTGTTCAACACTGCCTTGGATATCGATTATAATCTATTCTGTGCAGCCTAACCCACTGCTTAATAATAGAACACAAAGGTAACTTATCACCTCATCTTCGGGGTAAGAGGAGTGTGCTTATCTCAGAAGGTTTTAAAATCTAGTACAAAAAGTATTATGTGACTTTTTAATCGTATATGGATGCTCGTATCCTCAGCGAAATAGCATAATATGGATTTGATCAGAGCTTGAAAGCTTCTGTATAAGAAAGGTTTCCTGACTTTTTGGGAACAACACTAAATATGTGTAGAGACTTATTTTCTTAAATTGTGAGTAATTTCCATTCCTTTCGTCCAAATGTGTTAGGAGTGAAGTATAGTCCCATGTATTTATAAATAGATACGGTTTGGAATTTGTTACCCTGATAATAACACCTTTCGTTACTCCCAAAGCAATAAACTATTTCTGAATACATTATTTCAGTTTTATTAAATCCAACACCGATTAAACTCTTTTCACAAAATGTCAAGGAGACATTTCACTGCACTTGCAGAGAGCTGATTATTTCGGCACAATTTGCATCATCCTACAACAGGGCATAATATCAGATATATCACGGGTATGATAGATACCATTTGGGCAGTTTTGTCTGATACCAAATCATGTATAAACATATCCAACAGAAGATGACTTAATACACAGTCCCGTCTGGTACCAATATTACAGGTCCAAATTCTGCATATTACCGGCTTTTCTGCACATATGAATGTACATTCTTGTACATGGAGTCTAGACCTTTAAACAACGTTTCAACAATACCTTTGTTAGCTAAGCAATTCAGTAATTTTGTATGATCAATAACGTTTAAAGGCTAGCAAAGGTCTATGAAGAAACAAAACAAGCGACCGGCTTTTCACTAAGATGGGTCTAAACCATTGCTTGAAGCCAAAACGTATTAAATAATATTTATATAATATACAAGAACTGTTGAGCAGGTTAGGCTAATTTTAGTGACTGATTGTACCAAGGTGAAAAGAAGGAAGAATACAAATAATATTATTGTCTTTCACCTCTCTCGACAAGGTGAGAAAGTAAACGCTTACATTCCGACATGCCTTTCAGGTAAAGAAAATCGCATTAACGCTATTTTTGGAATAATTGCACTTTAGCATGGAGGCAGACCTGAGAAAGGTGCATGGAATGATTTTGCTGGATCCGAATCTTCTGCAGAAAGTACATTGTCATGTACGTAATAAAATCAGCCTAAGCCATTGTCACGTTAATTGCACCAATAATCTAACTTTGCAAATTATATTGCCTATTCATTACAATAGTTGAGGTTGTTGGTTCAATTAGAAAAGGTCAGGGCACACAATAATTTACCAATAAAGTTAGTTTTCAAGTTGGCTGGTTGGAACAAATGTTATGTCTAATTAAAATGCATGAAAATATTTATGTTTCTTCAATACTACTGAGAATGACATTATTCCTCTATACATTGTAATATGAAATGTATCAAATAAACAGCAAACCAGACTATCCTTTTTTCTATTGACTTCCAGCCAGATTCCGTGTGTGTCTGTGTGTGTGTGTTTGTGTGTGTGTGTGTAAGTGTGTGTGTGTTAATCACGTGTATATCAGTAGATTTGTTAATTCCATGTTCAAAGTCATTGTATATTTGTAATAGTTAAAATTATAATTTCGTTTCAGAGCTTGTTTAACTGATTAGTCGTACAAAGAAGATGGCCTTTAGGCTGAAGATAATAGTGTTTACACCAACAACGTCCTGTCTTCACGAATTCTAGAGAAGGACATGAACTGATATCAAACACTAGAAAGAGACTGCAGACGCCAATGCTAAATGATTATTTCGACTGCCCTTATCAGGCTGGTGAGATTGTATGCTGTGATCTTTGACACCATGATGCACCTAGCAGTGCAAGTGGTAAGAAATGTGTGCAAGGACAATATACAAGCATATATACAATCTGCACATGTCTTGAAAGTACTGTCACAACTGATGTATACGGTGAAATCGCTTGACATCTGACTGATGTTTAACTTCAAAGCAAAACAGAAACAGCTGATACCATACATTTGTGCATCAACGATATTATACAATGTTACAAATAATCCAGGTAGATTGCTGTTATATTAAAAGCAATACTTGTTATTCTGAAAAAGAATTAAAAGTGAAAAGTGAGCAAATGTCTCGTCTGCCTTATTTTTGATACAAATTCATTATTGTATCTGTATGGACCATGATAGTTCCTTCAGGGCAGAGTGAGAACGAAGAAGTGCTTTCTTCAGTGATATTCATGGAACATTTGTGAATATAATTTGATTAAATCCTGTAAGTGATTTATATTGTATACTTTTCTGTATGATTTGATTAATTATATTAATACATCTTGCAAATTAATGTTCCTTTAAAACAAAATGAAGATGTTTACGATGTATTCATAACTACTATAACTCTGCTATTCCAGTTATTAAGAATATACACACATTAATCAGCTGCAAACTTCCTTACGCTTTTTTTATCCTCTACACTTATTACAGTTTGAGGTTGTTAACTGAAAATTTTATTGGTAACTTTCAAAACGTAAATTAACGCAATTAATATTACTTTCTCATTATCCTTTTTGCAGAAAATGGCCGAATACAAGTCTGTTTCATATGTCTTTGTCTTGTCTTCCTCTAAGACCACCTCACGTAAGTATGTGTTCCTTCAGATATATGAAAAAGTCAAAACAAGAGTAAGAAATAATCCACAAAAAACATACTTTTTAAATAATCGCTTTAGTGCTACTGTTTTATGCACCACTATTTTTGAAGCTTACAATTGTTCTATTCTGTCATGTTACAGGGGAAATTACCAGCATCATGAATTGAGATTTCCTTAAAGAGAAATTGAATACAAAGATTGTGGTAGAAATTACACTCCAAACAACTTTAAAAAATCATAAGCAAAAATTATGAAATTACGCAAGAAGCATGTTTTGACGTTGTAACATCATTCAACATATAAACATAGAGGGTAGTAATCTTGTAGAAAATTACAACAGGTAAATTTAAACATCAAACGTAATCAATTCGTCTCCCGAATTTGATCATGGAGCTGGGATATATATGGAAACTGTCCATGGAAAATAATCTTCCCTACTTGTGGTAATATTGTTCACATATATTATTTTCCTGGCACAATTTCAGGAAAACACAAAAAAGCAAGCCAAAGTCAGCGATACTATAATGCAAGTATATTTTTTAAATTTGAGGTACATAGATTGACCAAATAATTCATCGAGTGGTTACTTTCAGCTAAAATGCTATGGTTGGGTGATGCAATGGTTAAAACAGAATTTTCAGAAAATACCATGCATTACCAAGAAGTTCAATTGTTGCAGTATATCTAAGGTAACTAAATTGAAACAAAGAATAACTTTTGATGCTTTCCGGAGTTTGCTCATTTTTCGTAGGGATAGCTATGATCTTCTGCACAAGTGATAATTCTCCAAAATCTGTTGCTAACACGTGTAGAGTATATAAGTCCTAGCTTTGGCAGATGTAATCTAATAAGATGTGTTATGTCAAGTTTGCCTGTTCCCAATGCTACTGCTAGCAATATTTCTAAATACATATGGTAGTTAGCAAGAAGTACGCTTTTTCCAGTTGAAATGTTCATTGCGTAAACGGAAAACAGCAAGACACGACAACTGATAGTGATAGGAGGTATTGAGACCCAATGACTATATAGAAGATGATGAATTCAATTTTGTCTGTATGTCTCCTGTATTTAATAAAACAATACCTTAACGATGATAAGTATATTAACCAGTCAATGTCAATATATTCTCTAGTTGGTAAGCAACAAGAATATTATTGTGATAAGAAATCTATGTTGGTATTTGAGGAACTCTTATCTCTGAAATGATTTACGATTGAAATCTATTAGGTAATCGTGCGGTCTATTTGTGTATAGTTTGCTTCATTTAGATTTAGTTCATCTCTGTGTGATTTAGTTTAGTCAAATATTAACAATTTTACACTGGTATGTAATTGTACAAAAGATTGTTATACTGATCAGTTTGGAGTTGAAGATAATAAAGATCTGTCTGCATTGTGTAATATGATCCGTAGGCCTAATTACTGAATAAACATTTCTTACTTAAATCTTTAACATGTTTATCTAGGATTTTAGCTGGAATAATGGGGGAGGGGAATTATGTTTATAAACGTTTTCTGAAACTAAGTTCTAAGCGGCCTAATTTCACATAAATAGCTATACTGATCACAATCGCGCTGAAGAAAATAAAGATCGTTCCGTATGGTGTACTATTTCCAAAAGCCCTAATTACTGAAGAAACATATTATTCGTATATCTGGAAGAGGTTTATCTAGGATAGTAGCTTGAATAATGGCGGGGAATGTTGTTTATTATAGGTTTTTGAGGACAGTTTTAACCGTCTTAATGGACTATAATTTGATTAAGTAACTTTGTTTGCTTTCTGGGTTAAATGTTACGAAAAGAGTGACCTAAACAAAGATTGTTCTGCATTGTGTTTTACGGGTGAAGCCGTTTATGATAGATTTCTGAGGCTCGTTTCTAACAGGCCTAATGTACTGTAAGTTTGTTAGATAACTGTTCAATTTCTCTGTTATTTATCACGAAAGTTGTGAGGTTACAATGTTTGACTTTTTTCAAGAGCTGAATTCGACACTAAAAGGATGAAAGCTACCCATAACTTTTGCACAGAGCTTTATTGCATTGTACATAAAGATAAAAAGCTACAAAAGGAATGTGTGCAGGTAATATGTGTGCCTTCAGGTATGCTATACAATCTCATTTTAAACGACACATGCTGCAGATGACTTTATCGTGGTACCCATCTGCGGTCAGTGGTAAGATCCGTTGTAATCGGTGTTCACTCTACACAGGAATCCGCTGTAATGACATTTTCGTTGTGAGCAGGTGTTCATGTATGCATGGTCGAAATTCGTACTGACTCCTAAAGTAAAATAAATTAGTTTTGGTCTTTGCTATGATGTTTTAAAAATCACACTTAATTTAGTTGTCAAGCGTACGGTATATACTACGGTATTCACCCCCTGTTCTATGCAAGGAAGATATCTGCCTAACAATTTAATGCCCGCGGCATATCTTTTGCATACGATTTTATGTTTAAATTAGTTTGATAATAAAGATCTGTCTGCATTGTGTAATTTGATCCGTAGGCCTACTTAAATCTTTAACATGTTTATCTAGGATTTTAGCTGGAATAATGGGGGAGGGGAATTATGTTTATAAACATTTTCTGAAACTAAGTTCTAAGCGGCCTAATTTCACATAAATTGCTATACTGATCACAATCGCGCTGAAGAAAATAAAGATCGTTCCGTATGGTGTACTATTTTCAAAAGCCCTAATTACTGAAGAAACATATTTTTCGTATATCTGGAAGAGGTTTATCTAGGATAGTAGCTTGAATAATGGCGCGGAATGTTGTTTATTATAGGTTTTTGAGGATAGTTTTAACCGTCTTAATGGACTATAATTTGATTAAGTAACTTTGTTTGCTTTCTGGGTTAAATGTTACGAAAAGAGTGACCTAACAATATTTGCCAGTTTTTAAAGCTAAAACTGAGATGAAAGAGATGGGAGCTCTACACAACTTTTGTACTGAGCTTTATTGCATTGTCCACAAATTTTAACAAAAATAAAAGAAAGAACACCAAGTCAATGTAATCATGTAATTGGCGTGCCTTCATGTGGGCTGCGCAATGCCTTAAAAAAAGAAATACAAGTACTTCCCGTGACCTTCCCGTGGTACAGATCTTACGGCAATGGTAATGTCAGTTTACAACAATATTTACCGTTTACTTGTATGTTTATTTGTCACCTTTATAATCAGGTGTTCACTTTAAAGAGGTATCGGATGTGACGATGTATTCGTTGTGAACAGGTGTTCATGCAGCCTGATCCAAGAATATACTGACTCCTACAAATTTAATCAAGTTAGTTCCTTATGGTCCTAGCTTGGGAAATGGAAGAATAAAAAGGGTTTTTCTAGTGTGCAAGATTTTGTGCTCCAATTGTGGCAAAGATGTATTTCAGATTTTAAGAAATATACATCCTATAGTTTATACAAATAATTTTGGATCTGGAAAATATGAATCTCCTACGTTGTACCATATTAATATATATATATATATATATATATATATATATATATATATATATATATATATATATATATTTTTTTTTTTTTTTTAAATGCTTAGCCCGGCTGATATGAGCTGTTACATCTTGGGACCAATGTTCATTTATTAGAGTACGAATTTCATTTTTTGCGTTTGTTCATGATTTAAAAAGAAGTGCCTTAATGACAAATAACATATTAACTCGCCAATGCAAAATGGTTGTTTCCTTGATGAGGAATACGAATATTATTGCGATAAGTATCTTTGAAATCGTTCAAAATTGAAATCAATTAGGTTATCTTGCGATATACTCATGTATGATTTATTTACTTTAAACGTTGTTCATTTCATCATGTTTATTTACTCACTTGTTTCGAATTGTAAATTTAAATAAAATATATGACAATTGAACACTGATATATAATTGAACAAGGGAATTAATATACTGACCGCTTTGGCCGTATTGTATGTTATGTGCCAGTGGCCCATAATACTAAATAAACATATTCTTCTTATCTCATAAAGAGGGTTAGTTGGTATTGTAGCATGAATAATGGCGACAAATATTGTTTATACAACGATCATGAGACTAATTTCTAACTGGTCAAATTTACTTTTTGTTAACTTTTTGATTTCTCGTTTAGCATCACAAAACGAGTGAGTGAACAATGTTTGACAATATTAAACTGATATATAAATTTACAAATACATTGTGGAAAGTATCACTGCGGCGCTGAAAAAATAAAGATAGTTCTGCATTGTGTTTTATTTGCCTGAGATATGCATTACTGAGTAAACATATTATTTGTATATCTTACAGTTTTTATCTAAGCTTATAGGTTAAACAATGACGGGTGAAGCCGTTTATGATAGATTTCGGAGGCTCGTTTCTAACAGGCCTAACGTACTGTAAGTTTGTTAGGTAACTGTTCAATTTCTCTGCTATTTATCACGAAAGTTGTGAGGTTACAATGTTTGACTTTTTTCAAGAGCTGAATTCGAGACTAAAAGGATGAAAGCTACACATAACTTTTGCACAGAGCTTTATTGCATTGTACATAAAGATAAAAAAGCTAAAAAAAAAGGAACGTGTGCAGGTAATATGTGTGCCTTCAGGTATGCTATACAATCTCATTTTAAACGACACATGCTGCAGATGACTTTATCGTGGTACCCATCTGCGGTCAGTCGTAAGATCCGCTGTAATCAGGTGTTCACTCTACACAGGAATCCGCTGTAATGACATTTTCGTTGTGAGCAGGTGTTTATGTATGCATGGTCGAAATTCGTACTGACTCCTAAAGTAAAATAAATAAGTTTTGGTTTATGCTATGATGTTTTAAAAATCACACGTAATTTAGTTGTCAAGCGTACGGTATATACTACGGTATTCACCCCCTGTTCTATGCAAGGAAGATATCTGCCTAACAATTTAATGCCCGCGGCATATCTTTTGCATACGATCTTATGTTTAAATTAGTTTGTTATGGTTTTGGTTCTCTTCCTCAAACTCATAATTTTATAAAATGTATTTACTCACTTTGTTGACCTGGTAAATTAACCTCTAAGATGTAACAAATTTTGCACTGATATATGTTAAGAGAAATTGTTATAACTTTGGCGCTAAAGAAAACAATGATTGTTCCGTATTGTATATTATTTACCAGATACCTAAATTATTAAGTAAACATTATTCTTTTTTCTTATAGAGGTTAATCTAGGATTGTAGCTTGAAGAATGGCGTATAATGTTGTTTATGATTTCTGAGGCTAATATCTAACCGGCATAATTGAGTATTAATTGGTTACGTTCTTTTATGCTCTCGGTTTTGTATCACAAAATGAGAGAGCTAACAAAGTTTAGCTTTTTTAAGAGATAAAGTCGAGATGAAAAGTTATACATAATGTTTGTACCTGGCTTTATTGCATTTTCCACAATGATAAAATAAGGTATACAAATTAAGCCACCCCGTACATATATTATAAGAGGGCAAATATTATAAAAGCATCTTTATAACGTTTCCTATATGATGACGAATCTTTTGAGTCACTCCAGTATCGCCCATCTCAGTTCCTAGCGGCATTGACCCAGTTTATATAGCAAGAAAATAGTCACGAAACCGATATATATATATATATATATATATATATATATATATATATATATTCATACTTTACCTTTTGAGACCCCACCCAGGATCATTAAAGATCATACGTCCTTACACATATTTGCCAGTGGATAAGATAAAATTTTGGTCAGATGGATGAATAAACAAATACTAAAATAATAATAATAATAATAATAAGAAGAAGAATAAACCGAGTTTATGCTAGCAACTGGAAGTTTCAATACATTTTTAATATATTGCCTATTTTGAAATGATGGTATGATAGAACCTCAAGCTATACTTCAATCTCCTTGATCATCACTCAGATATTATAATCCAAGATACGTTATCTAATGGGTTTAATATGTATTCCTGTTATGACTGCAGAGGTATTTGATTAGATCACTGTGCTTGAACATTAAATACACGGAACCTTTAACCTTCTTGCATGAATCCCAGAAAAGGAAGCCAAAACGGTGTCACTCTTGCACTTGGTTATCAGATGTCGGCATGTATATTACAAGTAAACTCCCAGTAACTAACTAGACTATAACAAAACCACTTTCTGCAGGCTGGCTACATAATGTAAGCTGCGGGTTCGGCGATGAAGAAATGTTGTTATCGACGGTGCGCCATCGCCAGTCCAGCATTTTGTATGTTTGGCGCACCTGTTTCTTTTATAGAAAGTAGTCCGTATGACGCAGAATGAAATCTTCCCTTCTCATCACTAAGTTTCAAAAGTGAATCACTATTTTGATCAAAATACCAATCACTTCTAACAATTGCATGCATTTCTAAGAAACATCGTAAAATTTTAAACTAATGAAATCGCATCACTGCGTTTCCTAGTCTTCGACGAGGGTATGTTTTTTGGGTTTTACAGCAGAAAAAAGTATCGGAACTAAGGTCTGTCTGACAAAGACTAGAATATCATATTATTGAGCCTTTCTTTTCAAGGTATGCTGAGAAGTATCTTTCCATAGGAATACCATTTTATGTCCATAAAGTTCTCTCGAGGCAGGTGTTCTCTTCATAAACTTTTTATAGAGCCCAGTGGACATGGTGGCGTAACTACTTCATATCGTTCGGTTAAACTTTGTTATGGTAATAATTTGTCACTTATAGAAGATGAATATCATGCAATTTTTATTTGTAAACATTATCAGGATCTGAGAGAAAGATATTGAGACAAACGTTGGTATACTAATCCATCTCTTTAAATCTTGTATGGCTTTATGTAAACACAAAATCATTTTGCTGTTCACACAGCTGCATTATTTATCTAACATTTGCTGCGTGGACAAGAAAATAGATACGTTATACCTGTCAATTTTTATTTGAGTGCTTTATGAAACAAAATATTTTACAGCAAATTATAAAAAATATATAACATACCTCTTAGATGTATGTGTTTAATATTGACAAATATGGTCCTGACAGAATAGGTGTACACAACTCTCTAAGGGTTCTGAGTAATGTGGACACATGTTGACATGTACAAAAGATTCACAATAATATTACAGCATACCATTATTTGACTGGCAAAACTTGTGCAATCATACAAGATCTGCTGAATTGGCATATTTTGTCACATTTAATATATGCACACACCTTCCACTGAACAATTAAATATGAATAAATTTGTCCCACGAATGTAGTATACATTATCCTTTGGAGAACCTGTAAAATGTATCTAATATATGTTACATCAAGCGTGAAAAAATATGTGACCAGTATGTATGTATGTATATATGTATGCATGGTTGTATATATGTATTGGTGTATGTATAGGGTTTCATAGCACATTGGCACAATCCCGGTTATACAGTGTCGAGTGATATTAGGTATCCCAAAAAGCATTTGAACCAATGATACAAATTTGATAAAAACCGCACTATTAGAAAAAAGTCAAAGACCTTCTCAGTTGGAACATCATCAGGAGGCATCCCATGGCAGAAAGGTTGCCTCCATTAATCGTGTCTTATGACATGCTGGAGGTTGCATCAGACTTATTCTAGATCTCTCTTGAGATATTGAAACAAACGAACCATCAAAGTGAAACCAAAGTATCATCTAATCCATCTAAGCACTCATATGATGTGATTTTTAGGCCCAAATACCTAACCGAAAATAAAATGTATTTCCATCTTTACATATATGTAGCTAGAAGCATAAAGAATCAATATTGTAAATACCGCGCAATTCTCCGTTCCCAAATTACCACCTTGCTATTACAATGGTCACAAGTAATATTGTATTCTTGCTATTACAAAACGTCCTGTACGAATGCATTTGTTTTTCATAGTAAATTTAATGAATTAGGGTCCTCATATCGTAGCCATATGACCACGCACAGAGACGTTTATAAAGATTGAGACTTAGTTACAGCTGCAATTGCAACTCAACACGGCCCCACTTCGAGCCGCTTAGCGGATAAACCGTTCATTTTTACCGCAGAAATTAAAGTTCTCAACACAGTCAACATCTATATTTTGACAATCCAGCTTCCTCCATTCGATCTGAACACAATTTCTTTTCTTTACAAAAATGTAGTTATTTCTTTCCCACTTTGCCATCATGTGTGACATCCACTGATCATCAAACATAATTTCTTCATCTCTACATGTGGCATTATTATCTTTTAACGTTTTTAGTTCTTGCTAACACATTTTATTATTTCACGTTAATTAGCTTTTTCCATCTATTTGTTCCTTCCCTATTGACGGCTGTGGATGTATAATAGGTCCGATACACGCTTCTGGATGTCTTAAGAGGCAACTAATGGAGACAACCTATTTGCCGTATGTTGGTGTAGATTGATGATTCGTTATTTGAGCAGAAGACATTCTGGTCTTTTTGCCATTCTGATGCAACACACTACTTCCATTTCAGCTTCAACTATACGGGTGGTCAGCAGGGCACTGTCTGATCAACCGGCTTGTTGCTCGTATGGAGAAAACTCCTCCTCATAGATCATTCCTATGCTATCCTCTTAATTTAATTTAGACACTACGTGCCTCCTAAAATTACTTGTCTGATTTTGAACATCTAATCTGTAAAAGTGGTCCTGTATGAACAATATATTTATATTTTGAGATAATAACTTTTTCAACTGTTTAATATTTTGGCGTCCCAGGGGCATCGGCTGTAACATATCTCAGTAGGTTAATCCATGCTTTAATTATATTTTCTTCCTTGTTTGATTCAACCGGCGACGTGTGTACAGATCTGTAATATGAGTTATTATATCCGTCAATGAGATTTTCTAATATATGTACAAATTTGCTGGTTTTATTTTCAGTAAAATACGTCCGCATGCTAGTTTCAAGAGTTATATTAAACCTCTCCACTACTGACGCTTTTCTGTCTAAGTAGGTGGCAAATATTTAATATATTCTCTTTTTCAAAACTTCGAATATTAAATTACTTTCCCTCATCTAAATACATTTATAATTGTTTTCTGTCTGTACATATTTTCTTATTTATTTTAAATTCCTTGGCCAAGACGAAGTTTGAGAAAAAAATGTATCATCCTCAAAATATATTTTGTATCCATTGTTGTAATTTAGATACCCCTGTAGGTCAACTATATTTGCTTGGGATTGAGAATCTGCGTGGGTCACATATTTTCAGCCAATCGCTCAGTTGAGAATATTGTATTCGTTTTTTCCCTTTATTCTACTTATCCAGTTTAATTTGACTTCATAGTTGGTTACTATTTGTAAACGAATCGGGGCCTTTAGGGTCGACACACACACACACATACAGGTGTATTCACTACTGCACTTTAGGTAACATATGCCCTGTTTATCTACAGGTGTATTCAGTACTGCACTTTAGGTAATATATGTCCTGTTCCATGCAATCTATTGCCGTGTGTGCTTCTTAAGTCCAATGATAGACAATGGTAGTAGGTATACATTATTTACACCAATATTAAAAATTTTCATGTGCTTTTATTCTTATATTTGTATACAGGAGATTTGATGCTATGCTTTATAATGCGTTGGCTGCACTATTTTACTTCTATTTTATTGTGAACACTTTTTTGAGTCTGTAATGCCTATTCCGAGATATTTTGCTTGTAATACAAGTGATACTCCAGGCGCACTATATATGGTTATTTTGTTTTAAAATTTCTTAAATTACTACTTTTATTGCATCTAGAATTGTGTGATTTACACCGAAAATAGACTCTACAGATTTTTGTCTTCAGTATAAACATAATAAAAAACCCAGTGTTCTCATGGAAGTCACAAACACTTGCATTATATTTTTGCACTATCACCCATATAGATGCATATCACTGAATACTAATTTAGTTATATTTGTTGCCTTTCTTTTGTCATAATTTAAGTTCGCACAATCGTCAAAGTATTAGTTAATAATTATGAGTAATTTTAGCTATTTATTTCATGTATCGCCAGGATTTATTACAATTAAGTCACAAGGGTTTTTTATTATGCTGTAAATGAATTATTGATTTACTTTTTTCTTTTTTTTTACAATTTGCAACACAATATATAATAATAGTATTCAGTTCATTTAAATACATTTAGTCACTAGATTATATTTCAACTGGTTGTTCTGAGCATCAGAAACAAAAACTATACCTTATTTGCGCATCCATGTTTTCTTTTCTGTTTATCTACAGGTGTATTCACTACTACACTTTAGTTACTATATGTTCTGTTCCATGCAATCTATTGTCGACTGTGCTTCTTAAGTCCAAGGATATACAATGCTGATAGGTATACATTATTTACCCCAATATTAACAATTTTCATGTGCTTTTGTTCTTCATCAAAGAAAAAATTAGTTGCTTCTCTAAACTGCTGATCTAAGTAACATTCTTGAGAATCAATCATGTTTGGTAATACTTCTGCAATAGTTATTAATTTTTCTATTTCGGAATTTAAATACATCTCGGAATGAGTTTATATATCTCTCAAATATAATATCAATAATTCTTTTAGGCACATTCCTGGTGAATCATGTACAAGATGTGTTAATGTAGTAGTATCAGGCATATATATATATATATATATATATATATATATATATATATATATGGCCAACAGAATTAGTCACTAGTTCATATGCAATGATCTAGTATTTGAAACCAATATTCTCCAGTTCATTATCCTGGATTGTTACTGCTATCATTTCAGATGCTTTTGCTATTGTAATTGTAAATCTCAACTCATGTTGGAGAACAATAGGATACAATTGACATTAATCTGTTTGTTTATAAGTTCTCTTTTTTCTATAACGATGTAAGAATGAGATTGATCATTGAAAAATATTGTGACATAAAAAAATAGCCAGGGTTGCATGATTAGTTTTATATTTAAGTTTTAAAAACTGCACATAAGTTAGATTTTGAAAAAAGTGAATACCATATATCTCTCTCTCTGTCTTATTATTACCTATAGATTGTTGGACGTATTCGGCAAAATGTGATGGGGGATAGTCCAATCCATACGTAGCATATATAGTTTGTGGAGATTCGAAAACATAGACTATATCTAAGAAACCCTATGATGTAGGACTAGAATGTATTTCAGATCAACGTGGATCAGAATATGTTTTACCCATAACTGGTCTTTCTACAGTATTATGAAAATTTAAAAAAAGAAACAAAAAAAAGTATGTCCAGACATTTCGTCATTATCTACATCGATTGTTTTGAACATTGTATTATAATCATTAAAACTTTTATTATTATCATCAATTACAAGAATCTCTGGTTACATATTGTTACGGAATCATGCTTCCTTTATTTTGTTATAATGATTTAATTTACTAATTTATGATCTCTGTTTTTAGTCTGAATAGCGGTTAGCATATCAGTATAGATACGACTACTGCTCGATCAATAAGTGGTCACATGATCACTTGCGCGGGAAAATGAAGTCGACCTAGCTTTGTGCTTTTGAAATCAACATTGAAAGGTCAAATTCCATACTACAATAACATTATGTTTACTCTTTAAGATTTTTAGTACGCTAGACCTTTGGGTAAATGACGTGTAACCTAGTTCCTGATTGGTTCTTAGAGGGTTGTGTTATTTTGTAATACCATATTATTAAAGACGGAGAAAGGGTTTTACAATTCAATATCTGCGCACTTTTAATGTATATATAGCAACTCGTCCATTGATAAATCATTCTTTACCGTTGCTTGAATGAAGAGATGTCGTATTGAGATTTATTTCAGTTCAGTGTGGAATATATTTATTTAATTAGTAATTCATCTGAATTACTATACAGCTCCGTGGAATTATCGGACATTATTCTAAAACTTGTGAGATTCCAGACTTGCAAGGATTATTTTGGATTTAATCAGAACTTATCAACTTAAGCACATTGCAGGTTATTTCCATTCGGAATACTTCATCCGGATTACTCGGATTAACATCAGGAAGAGAACTTTAAAACATTTTAGGACTTTTTAGGATATTCTATACTGTAAGTTATTTTAATTCTGTCACTTTGATTGTTTGTTGGATTATTTTAATTCTCTTAATATTTTAGGAAATTAAAGATTTGCATTTTAATCTTGAAAGCTTGTTTGTGTCTTTTATTCTGTTACATTACCCCTAGAGTCGTAACAATATCTACATTTAATTCAGTCACAGATTTGTATATTTCTGATTTCACTGTATTTCATTTTTTCAATTTCATCTGTTTTTGTTCTTATTCTTAGTTCTATTTAAAAATAAAATCTAAAACTAATTGCTCTTACATAAAACATTCATCTAATCTTTTTCGTTTATTAAACAAGTTGTTTTATTTACTTTTTCTTTAAACTGGGCTATGCCTCTATGTACTACGCAAATATTTTCAAGTAGTTCCTTTTGTATTAAAGCAGATAAATACTTTTTGAGAGTTACTAAATCTTTTTCATTTGCAAGTTTTATGGTATCGATTAAATCAGTAACTGATAAATAGTAGGATCTTTTCTTAGATTTGATAGTGGTTTCACTCACATTAACCTTTTTCTATAAGTCCACATTCTTTCTACTCACTTGTTTGAATGTTGTCTTCCTCTGTAACTGAAAAAGACTATGTCTCACAGATATAAGTCTGTATCTAAATTTTTCACACGAGCTATACAATGCTCAGGCTGTTAAAGCGGTATTATAATTTCCAGAGATTCCTTTATCTCATAATTGTCACTCTCAAAGACTGATATTTCAACACTTATCCTTTGCTCAATCGGTTGCAAGTGTTGGTGTATGTTTTCTACAGGTCTTATGCTTGCTTCTGATCTCACTGGTTGTAAAGCTTGTATATCACTTGATAAAGTAACTAATCTCTTGGTAAGTAAATCTGGAACAACTGAATCTTTTTTTTTCTTCTTATCATCTATTTATTTCAGAAGTTTTGAGACTTCAGCGGCTGTCTCTGTGAAACTCTTATCCAGAACTGTTCATTTTCATCAACTTCTTTTCAACATGCTTTTATAACTTCCAAATTGTTATCCTAGAAAGACTTACCTATGTTAAATTCAACACGCCTCTGAATAAACTGTCTTGTGGCTGCATCAGATGTATATGTAGGCTACCTAAATCCATAATACGTTTCTTGTTCATGCTTAAGTCAGTGTTTAGTCATTGCGTTAGTGGTTCATCGCTTTCATCTTTCTCTGTAAGTTTGAAATAAAATCACCGTTTGATACATTTGTATAGATTAAGAATCTAATAAGGTAGAGTAACTGTCATTACAGTAGTTTTTTGTATTCGTTGGTAGAAAAAAGAAAATAATAAGCGTTTAGTCCTAAAATATCCACAAACTCTATACGATTAGGTAGATGTTTGTATAGATCAATTTATATTAAGTCATAGTAATTGAGAGTTGTAATTGGTTATATATGCTGTGTAATTATTGATATGAGATATTAAGAGTTTCGAGTTATGCTTCTGACATTCACTATCTATGCGTTCTTCAATGTCGTTGTTAGTGGCCGCTCCCTATTTGATTGTTGTTGTCCTTTACATTTCTAAATTGTGGAAACCATCTGATATTGATGTGGTCTTGGTCTCAGTCTGGTCATTTATATAATTGAATACACTGTATTGTGTGATCATCAACTTCAAACTGTTCTTCGTAATGAAAAATATATTTTTCTACATATGTTGTCTAAAGGGTTGGAACAATATTTCTCTTTAAGACTGTCTTTCCACCGTTCTTCGGGGGCTTCAATTTAAGTAACAATATATCTTTGCAGTCCTGTCGACGAACCATTTATTGTACTCACGTATTATCACATTAAATTCATCGTCATTTATTTCATTATCTGTTATTGCTTTACTTACCGTTGCATCGATATTATTGAACTTATTTATAAAAAGGTTACAGTCTCTATGTGTTTTATGACTGTGTTGTATAGTATCCTGCCTTTGAAACCTTTTGTAACACACCCTAGAAAGTTGCGCCAAACCGTGTAAAACTAGAGGAATAATACTGTCTGTATCGATTGGTACAACTCCTAAACGAGCAGCTGCAACAGCGATTCCACCAAACAAAACAAAAAATTCAAACAAAAGTACTCACTTCTACCCTGTTCAACAATGTATATGCTGTTTTATACATTTTGCTTACACTTCTTTAGTGTTCTATCTCTTTATTTATATCGTTATTACTTTTGTTTCTTTTAATCAACCTAAATTAATTAAATGGCCGCTGGGAAGAGATGGTAAAGTGTCTGATATTTGAATATTACTAAGTATGCAGTGAATCAGTTAACTATATAGTTACTTAATGATTTTGTGAGGTAGTATCCCATGTGCTATTACATTGTCTTTTGTACAGCGACTCAAATAAATAGCTATTTGAGTAATCAGTTTTACATTTAGCATCCTTTCCAAGATCGTACTGTAAATTATTGCAAGCGTTGAATTGAATGCTGTATTGGCATTTATTAATATAACATTTTTAAAATGTTACCTGGCAAAGTAGTTCTAGCAAAGCAGTCTAAACGTTCGTTCCACTACAACATTTCGTTAAATGGGCGCACATTATTACATACTGTATTCACTGGATAGCTGATCTGGGGAAGCTACATTTGTGAAGACTGCGTTTCATTGGGTCTGCTTTATCTGCATTCACTAAATTCCTAGACATCATGGACGGTTTCCACATTGTCTTCCAAGCTCAGCTCTACCATGAACTATTTCTTTTCTGAAGATACCTTCGCTGGTAATTTATGATCCTTAGAATTGTCTTCAGTTTTTGATTCATCACATTACACTTTTTTGAAATTAAACTAATGTTTTAGTGAACAGTTACTAGAGTTATTTCAAGTTATTTTCAAGTGCTCTTTAAGTTATTTTCAATTTATCTTCAAGTTACTTTCACATTAGTAGCTTCCTCAAGTAACAAGCTCCTGGTGGAAAGCAGTTCTGTTGCCCCTTTGGCTCCGCTCACGATTTCGTATATTTCCTTTCTTAAAATAATATGCTTTAAAGTCATCAAGCTAGCACTTATTGCTTTAGTTGACAATATGACCTATAAGACAAAACCCCACTAAAATATCTGATTATGTTTGTTGTTAAGTAAGCTTGTTTTTCAACTCTTTCTGTAAATGTAATATAAAGTATCAATTTGGAAGAAAGTTACTCATCAAATATGTTATTCGTAATATTAAAATATCTGAGAGAGACTTTTGTATTTTATCTGATATGGCATTTAAAAATATTTCATAAATATATATATATATATATATATATATATATATATATATATATATATATTCTTGTTTTGTTTTGAATCCATTTTATCCAACTCCTTGTCAGTTAAATGGTTAAATGGTTACCAGTTATTTCCTTGTATGTTCCATGTAATATATTAATTTTTAATTCGTGCTTATATTCCTTTTTTATGCGCTCAGTTACGTAGGCTATGCCGTCCTCAATTATTGAACTGATGCTATTTACCTGTTGGGATTCTGCAAATCTTAATTCCTTTTCAAGTTGTTTTTCATCTTTTTAAAAAGTATACCATGGCTAAAGAAGGCGTCGATCAACAGTTTTTGATGATACGTTTGATGACAAATGTGTTCATATTTGTAAGGTTAATGAAACCATAGATGTAGTTAGTGGTGAATAAAATTTATGTAATAAGGGGTTTTATTCCCATCAACAAGCAACTCAGTAATTAAATGCGCAAGTAATTGAATAACTATACAAAAACAATATCAATCGTGGGCTAGAGATAGACGAAACACATTTTAATTAAATAAAGCTTCATTTAATTATTACTTAAAATACACCGCTTTACATCGTATTACAAAGAAAATGGTAGAGCTGGTATTCAAATGTCCAAAATTGACAGTCGCAAAAAACCTTGTCAAATAACACTGGTCTAAAAAATTTTAGAAGTCGTCTGCTTCAGAGATAAAATGTGATATTTATTAGGGATTTTGATGTGCTGAATTCAAATATGACAATTAAAACAACTGATTGGATACTGTTTCCAAGATATTTAAGTTTTTACCTTTTACGTCTATGTATATTGTGTACATAGTAGACTTTTAATCATAAATTGTAAGCCTAGGTCTTTTTATGTGTTCATGGTTGCTTTACATGATAATATTTCACCTGTCCTGGTTATGTAACACTTTAAAAACAGCAAAAGGGTGATATACATAAATAATATATTGAAACAAAAGTCAACAAACTATTATGTATATATTAGTATATAGTTTAGTCCTTATTCAGTGTCTACTCGGCGCTTCTTGGCTTTATCTTGTATTCATTAAATGGAGCATCTCTTGTCACTGTCCAGCAATAGTCTGCAAGCACTTATGGGCTGCATTTGCCCTGATAGCGTTTCTCCATTGTTGCAATGTCCTGGTGAAATTGCTCGCCGTGCTCGTCGCTCACTGCTCCGCAGTTCGGTGGAAAATAATCTAGATGAGAGTGCAACAAATGTATCTTTAGTGATATGTTGCAACCAAGGCTTTGTTATGCCTTGAGGAGGTTTTCCACCAACTCCCTGTAGTTGTCTGCCTTGTTGTTTCTGGGCAATTTTGTTGTCACTAACTGGAACGCTTTCCATGCCGTCGTTTCCTTGCCATGCAGTGCACGGTGAAATGCATCATCTCGAAGAAGTTCACGAATCTGAGGACCAACAAAGACACCTTCCTTTATCTTGGACATTTTTCACGGAGGTACTTGAAAGCTGCTTGTGTTTTGTCCATGGCCTTGACAAAGTTCTTCATCAGACCCAGCTTGATGTGCAATAGTGGTAACAACATCTTCCTTGATTCAACAATTGTTGGATGCTGAACACTTTTTTTCCCAGGCTCCAATGACTGTCGGAGTGGCCAATCTCTATTGATTTAGTGGGAATCTCTCGCACGACTATCCCATTCGCAGAGAAAACAGCAGTACTTTGTGTATCCAGTCAGCAGAGCAAGAAAGAGAGCAATAACCTTGAAATCGCCACAAACCTGCCACTATTGTTAGTCAAAGTGTGTGCACGTCAAAGGTTGTTTCATGTTTTCATAGGTTTCCTTAATATGGACTGCATGACCGACTGGAATTGATGGCAAAACACTGCAATTATGCAGCAAAACAGCTTTAAGACTCGTCTTCGATGAATCAATGAACAGTCACCACTCATCTGGATCATGAACGATGTTGAGGGCTACCATCAGACCATCGATGGTGTTGCAGGCTACAAGATTGCCTTCCATGAAGAAGAATAGGACAAGATCCTTTTGACGGTCACGGAACATGGAAACCCTAACATCACCTGCCAGGAGATTCGACTGCTGTAGTCTGGAGTCCAACAGCTCTGCCTTACTCTTGGGTAGTTCCAAATCCCTGACAAGGTCATTCAGTTCAAATTGTGTAATGAGGTGTGGTTCAGAGGAGAGGAGGAGGATAGTAGAAAATATGGGTCATGTGACATTGATGATTCAGGAGTAGAAGTTTCATCCTCTACCTCTTCCTCGTCTGACTCATGTGAGAATGATTCTGGTGCATGTATTTTGTCATTTCTGGTTTCAATTGAGATCCCTTCCCTTTATAACTCACTTATCGTCCACCATTCCCAAGTCAAGGGTCATTTATACTGACCCAGTATCATATCTTTAAAACTAGAGCCAATCAACAATTTTAAGCATCTTATTTGTTCTCAATGACCCAGAATTAGTAAAGCTTGACAACATTTATTGAGGTAGCATTTTGGCTGTTGACCAGTGTAATACCACGTCGAATAAAATAAATGGTATGGGTTTGTTGTACTCGTTAGTTTATCAAGATGTATCCACTCACCAAGTTTCATGATTCTAGGTAAGCCAGTATATATATATATATATATATATATATATATATATATATATATATATATATATATATATATATCACAGGCCAACAAATTCGTACGGTCATGAGATAAATGCAAAAACTAAAGCAGAACCAGTCAAATATGAAATTGAAGTCATAATGAGCTTGTCTATTTGTAAGATTGCATTAGTAAGAGATATGCATATCATCATCAATTTTGCGATTCTAGCATGATCAAAATCAAACATAAAATGTAACCCAAGTCAGTAAAGCGTACTATTTATCTCTTCTGTACCGGTACGGTGCTAGGAGAATAGTACTCATCAAGATGCATCCCCTTACCAAGTCTCGTGAATCTAGCGATAACAGTATACAGCTGACAACGAACGATGCGACACTAGCTTTCAACTAGCCTAATTACAAAACAGAGACAAGACAAGCAATATGCACAAAATAAAGCGTTGAAATTAGAAACGTTTGCATTACTATATCTAATGGAAGTATCGTTTGACAATGTTCGATGTCGCGCCTAATCGGTTTGAACCCCATTAATAAATATAGCAACCTTGTTGTTATTGCCTACACAGGTAGGAACAATAGAGCCATCATATTTATTAAAGTAAAGTGGTTTAAACGTGGATTATAATTCATTTTCTGCTGTGATGACATTAATGACCATAGCAGTAATGTTACCAGCAAGAATCACAAAAACAGTAGTAATTATAGGTGAATGAGTACGTAATGAGCAAAATCAAAGAATTATTTAACTAAATAAATGGGATTTGTTGACAGATGATAGTTTTATTTGCGTGTAGATGCTCTTTTGGGGTCTTCGTGGTTTAAGCCGTTTGGTTTCAGTGTTCTAAGGCGGGGTATCAAGTAAGATTCCTTTTCCTTTCCTGGTTCCTGAACTCCAGTTGTGGTTGTGAGCAATTGCAGTTAGTATTATATCATTGAAAGTATGGCCAGGGATGAAAATTGTTCTGCAACTCAGATTCTGTCTAGGTTCTTTGTCATCTGTTCAGATCTGTGACCATACTGTGTGGCTTTTCTGTTTCTCCGACATACTGATGACTGCAGATCTTACATGTGATGGGATAAGTTGCATTCTTTGTTGCGCACGTTCTGTTTGGACGATGTATGTTCAACGTTTCGCTCGTCGCCGTACTAGAGAATGTGTTGGTCTCTATCATATGTTCATGAAATGAGATAAATTAAATTCTATGTGTTGCATGTTCTGCTTGAACAATGTATGTTCGCTTGTACAATGTGATCAAATAAATTACATTCTCTGTTTCTTACGTTCCATGTGATGAGATAAATTACATTCTATGTTTTGCACGTATCAATATATCTATCTATCTATCTATCTATCTATCTATCTATCTATCTATCTATCTATCTATCTATCTATCAATCTATATATCTATCTATCTATCTATCTATCTATCTATCTATCTATCTATCTATCTATCTATCTATCTATCGATCTATCTATCTATCAATCAATCTATCTATCTATCTATCTATATATATATATATATGTATATATATATATATATATATATGTATATATATATATATATATATATATATATATATATATATATATGGTGCAAACACTATTTTTTGACACAAACGTAACGCAACAAATTTAACCTAAGTCAGTAAAATGTAAAATGTAAACTGTGTGTCACAGGGAGTTGTAATAAGGGTGTAGTACTAATATAGATGCATCCAATCATCTAATTGATGATTCTGACATCAAGTGTGCATGACGTTGAACCCAAGTCAGTGAAGTATGGAATATGGAACACAGTAACCTACGTTTGTAATGAGAATGTTGTACTTGTCGAGATAAATCCCACCACCTAGTTTCATGATTCCACTTATAACAGTGTTCGTACAATATGGACAAACACTGATCTAAGATAAAAACTTATCCAAAAATATACAACAGATGTACATATTTGTACAAAGTTGGCCCCGACTGCCTCCTCCCCTTGGGATACGTCCTATGAAACCGACTACAAAGTGTTGCCTAAGACCTAAGAAGAAAGACTGGTTGAGATTCAGTGAGGATGTATCTATGTATCAGCATGTATATGTGTGCAGGCAGACGCCGACGTCAGGGGAGAGTACAACAGCTCACTATCTGAGAGAGATGAGCTAAGAATGTGAATGTTGAGACCATTTTCCCGGTATCAATTTTGCAAGGCTTGTGAGCCGAAAGTATAGCTGTCGTACCCTAGAATATCTATGTAATAATGTAATATTCTGCTGGATATATATATATAAGTTACCTGGAGATAATAAATGATGTTCACAATGTTGCTGCTGAGGTTATTAGTATTATTATTATTTTTAGTAGTAGTAGTAATGGTAGTACTACTTGAATTTCCGGGTGTGGTGATGGTGTCCTACGAAACTATGTAAACTACGCATATTATTATGTATAACAATTCACGTAGAGGAAAATAATTTAAAAGTGCAAAAACATTTTCAGACACTTGCATATTTCCTGAGGGAAGTTCAGACTTCTCGACACCATTCCCCCTCTAAACTCATCTCAACCCCGACAGATCACACTCTAATAATACAGGTCGAGCTACATATTTTAGATAAAATACTTAGTAAATCATATAATCTAGTCTATGCCTTTAGTCCATTTGTCCAATTATTTATGCTTAAAGCGGTTGTACTGTAGATGACATATATCATTCATAGTAGTTAGCACACATATGTGGAATAGTTTATAGTTTATTGTTTCCTTATATATTGCTTTCATTTTTTAATCTAAAACTGAACACAAATATTCAGCCCATCAGTTATATGTTCATATGCATCAATACTATGCTACTTATGTCAGACACTAATTTGGACATAATATATCCAAAAGTGAGCATTGTTTTTGTATACTTTGTAAAAAGTAGTTGCATTTAAATGAGCGCTGCAGTGATATGTTTAGTGCAAGTGATCTGTCCTGAAGCTGTTGAATGACACCTGCTGTCTTTGTTACCCTGGGCAAAAGCATGCAGGCTGAACTCAATAATCAATTTATTTTCTGTTTAGGCTTTAATGTTAATTTCTATTAAATGCAAGCAACATTTTTCGGTGGTTAGTAAATCTCCAGGATCAATCAGAGAAAAAAGATAATTATTTTATAGAGACTACATGCTACAATAGCAACTCATCGGGTCAGTTAGAGTGGTAATACATATAACTGTATGGTTAACCGGTTACTGAATTATGTTAACACAATTTACATTAGGGAAAAAGTCGATGTATTGTGCTTTGTGTTATATACAGTTTTGCTCCTGTTATTAGGTAGCTACACTTTGATATATAAAACTCCAAACAACCTACCATCGTTACATCCGCTCTAGTTTCCAAATAAAATACTGCCTCTAAACATTGATGTGCAGCACAACCATTGGCGGATAGCAACTTTTTGGTCTACTACAAAAGCGGATTTATCATCCCTGGGTATCCGAAGATATCCATCAGATGGCCTTATAAAACCTCTGTTCAGAAACACCATTACTGTGTTGTTACGTTAAAAGCATATCAGTTAGGAACAATTAGGTATTCTAAACGAAAATTTATTCTTACGGAATATTACAACAGGTGATTCAGTGTCAGAGTTTCAGACAGACGGAATGCAAGGCCTATGAAAAGTTAATATACCTATAAAATTACGCCTCACAGCAATCTCAGCTTCTGCGCGTAACACGCACGTCTCAGATTAGTAACACATGCATAATTTTTTTTTAAATTGCCATTTACACACACACATACATAATGTAATACCTCACAGCAGAAAGATGTGTTCCCATACATGAGACGACACTGTTCAATAGAGTACACCTCTCCTGGCTGCTTCTTCACATAATTCCTATTCTCCTCATTGTTGAAGAAATGACCAGTACGGGTGACGCACTCCATGAAATGCGTACATATAGTTAGTATAGGACGATATTATATGAGGAATGGGGCGTTATACGGACAAGGGCAATTGACATTAGGCCTCTATTTTCAAAATCAGACCCTATGCGGACAATAGGAATTTAACAATAACCGATATAAATAACATTATGATCTGTTATACGGTCAATATTAACATTACCCCATATGATTAACATTATGGAACTTTAGGACTCACGGTACTAATTCAACTCCCATAGTAAACCTATCGAACCTCATTATATTACAAATTCAATAACTTTAAATTTCTAAATGCTCATGATCAAACCTATATTTATCAGTATAGACCCATCCTTGCTGCAAGCTTCTGTGTAAAGAAAATCACATGAGCCGCGCCATATTTTGGATCTACGTGCCCATTAAACATGTGTTACTGTTGTTATTGACTGTTCCTAAGTCAAGTCTATAAAAATACTAAAATTGCATCAATAGAATCTTGTCTCTATTTTATTTTAGGTACAGATAGGATAAGCTCTCAAAATAATTTTTTACTAAAATTTACTTTTCATTATTAACTAATTATGGACCACCAAACCCGTGTATACTCTATTAAATCTTCACCCATTTCTAGACTGGTTCACAGTTGTCCCATATAATTAGTACCGTGAGTCCTATAAGTAGATCTGATTGTTTTTTGCAAAGATATGTATTTTACTCATTGATGTTGAAACATGGTTGTAATAAAGAATTGGCCACTCTCGTGCAAAGACATTAGTGTAACGGCATTTGATGTGATACTACTATATATAGCTAAATTGTATCCGCATAACATTTTGCTGCATTATATTGTACACATTATTGATTTATTCTTGTTATTAAATTTATTGTTTTCTGCATATGTATCTTCATGTTATATTTCTATGGCATTCATGCTACTCAAAATAAACTCAAACATGCAGACATCAGCAAGTATTACATAACTGGGTATCAAATTACATGACACATTGTATTTTCATCTCTCACTGGCTATAAGACAATTTTTAATAGCCTATACAATTGAAAATGACCTTTTTATCTGACTCACACAGAATAAAAAGTACAGTGTACCCATATTCCCATCTTTCAAAATCAAACTAATAAGTGTGCCAGATGACAGAGGATAATGATAAAGGTCATTGTCTTTCTGGCACTAAGGGAAGCAAACACAACCATGAAACAACAGTGATGCTGACATTCCAAAATTATCTAAACTATCAACACCAGTGATTTATCACCCCCCAACTCTGCAGAGTAATGTATAAAATTTTCAAATGTTATAACCTATTCTGTATTATCCATATGGATTTCTGATACAAAAACCTATTCTGTATTATCCATATGGATTTCTGATACAAAATAAACATTTACCATTATTTAAAAGAGACACGGGGACAAGAACGCAAGTTTAGTGGAATAATATTACTAGAAAAGATATATTTTATGTCACGACAAAGTTTAGATTTCTGATAGCACCAACTATGCAGCATTTGTTCTAAGACCAAACTGGCTTCATATCCGGTTAATTTATAGTTAAAAACATTAGACTGATTTATGTATAAATGTCTTATACAGAGAAATATAAAATCTCATGTTTAGTTATTCTTGTTTGATTTTGGAAAAGCAATAAAATACATTTTTTTTTTCGAACGTTTTTAGCATTTTAACGTTTTGAAAGCTCAGTTAAAGAATGGTCTACTCCATTGTATAATGACATCATGATATTGCATCTTGTTGTTTAGTGAATTGACAAACATCCCCATGGTTTAATATTCATCGTGTATGTAGTCAGGGGGATCAACTGTCCACTTACTTCCTCCTACTGGGTGCTGAGATATTAGCAATGATGATCAAACATACTAGCAGGGTATAAAAGTGAAAGGCAGGGACATCCTTATTTAACAATGCTGACACCTCAATATTTATAAACGGCTCAGAAAAATACTTAAGTAATACAGTGCATGCTTTCTTTCTAATCTTGGATATATATATATATATATATATATATATATATATATGTGTCCTTTTTTATATTAACAATATTGTAAAAGGATCTTAGGGCTTTTTGAATAGTAAACGCTCTAGTAGGTCATCATTCTTCTTCTTTTTATTATTATTAATTTTATTAAATATTATTATTATTATTATTATTACTATTATTATTATTATTATTATTATTATTATTATTATTATTATTATTAAAGTTATATGCTCAAATCGCTGGTGTTTTTACGTTAGCCAGAGAAGACAAAAGTTTTTGTTTGTGGGATTAAAACACAGCAGATACAATTGTGTGTAGCTTCGAGTCTCGACTGGGAACAATGACCTTTACATTTGTGTACGCATTTAAACCAGATACCGAGCATGATTTATTAAACAAGATTGCAAACAAAATGAAAATTTGTTGCGTGAATATTCCCAGATAATTCGGAATCCCTATGAGAGAATAATATAGCTAACAACTCTCGTATTGTCAAAACTGAATCATCTGTTTTGGTCTTTCGAACTCAGTGCATCTGGCACTTATACTAACAAATGCCAGGGTGCCATAATATTGATTAATAGTGGGATTAAATTATTCTAGTCTCTTCTCCTTTGAAAATTGTTTCCCTTCACAGCCATAAAATTACTACAGATACTAATATCAGGTGGTTCCAGTCTAAATTATTACATAGAATACTATTCACCAATGCTTACTTGACTAAAATTACATAGGATGCTATTTACCAATCGTTACTTGACTAAAATTACATCTGATACTAGTTACCAATACTTGACTAAAATTATATAGGTTACTACTTACTAATACTTACTTGACTAAAATTACATTGAACACAACTTGCCAATACTTGACTAAAATTTCACAGAATGCAACTTACCAATTGTTACTTGACTAAAATTACATACTACTCACCAATACTTGACTAAAATTACATACGATACTATATAGTAATACTTGACTAAAATTACATAGGATATTACTTACCAGTACTTACTTCAGTAAAATTATATAGGATACTAGTTACCGTACTGACTTTAATAAAACTGCATAGAATACTACATCCCAATACTTACATGATTAAAATTGCATGGGATACTACTTATCAATACTTGCTTAACTAATATTACGTGGGATAATACTTAGTAATACTATACTAAAATTACATTGGATATTACTTATCAATGATTACTTGACACAAATTACATACGATACTACTTACCAATATTTACTTGACTAAAATTGCATAGGATACTACTTACTAATGCTTTCTTGACTACAATTGCATAGGATGCTAGTTTCCGATACTTGCTCTACTAAAAACTAATACATAGATGATAATAATTTCTGCAAAATCAATCCGGAAATGCTTTATCATATATTTTTGGGAATGTTTAAAAAAAGAAAGATTTTGGCACACATTACCGAATTAAGTTACAAAATAAAAATTTTGGTTTTACTGAATCAGAGTCATACAAAGCAGAATCTAGGTTGGATACCATACTATTAACAACAAAAAGTTTATGCATAAATAAGAAGTATGGATACAAGACAATATGTTTAGAATCATATACAAATGTTATATAGAATTGAAAAATAACATTGCTTTAAAACATTGCCGAGTAGAAACGTTTCTTAGTTTCATTGAACCATAGACTTAGAATATATTTGATATGCATTGATTATAAGCGCCGTTACAACCTAATGCTCATCTGAATCAAATTACCAATATTTTGCATATATGAGCTGAATGCATACATAGTTTGTATATGTAATAGATCTGCACGTTCAAAATATGCTTTATATACTAAAAGATTCCTTTCTGACTAGTTATTGGCATGCAAACGTGGTGTAGAATTGTTTACTTGTCCAACAGTCTCCCTCTCTATTCTCCCTCTAGGTTTCGCACTCTGTCTCCCTCCTTGCACTATAGGTTTTGTTTTATTCATTTTTGCGCTAATAATTATCCCTACGGCAATCTTTTATAATGTAGTATGTTCGATGCTCCCCGACTTACAGCTACCCATGTACTGGGAAAATACATGGGAAAAATGTTTTCTTAGTTAAACGATCCTTACTATTTTGTTCCTATTTTCTTTAAAGGGGTTGAGCTCCTTTCCACACAAGTTTTCTATGGTGACGACTGATAACGGGATAAACCATATTGATGCACTGAAATATCTTAATGATATCAGAGCATGGGACCATTAGTCTAGGTTTCACATCTTTTCGCAGTATTGTTATCTCCCGTCAAACGAAGTTAAGACGTAGAGCGGAAAAGTTATTTTCGTCTGCAGTTATTTTACCTTTCGCTCTTTCCCAAATTAATATATATATATATATATATATATATATATATATATATATATATATATATATATACATATATATATATATGTATATATATATATATATATATATATATATATATATATATATATAGAGAGAGAGAGAGAGAGAGAGAGAGAGAGAGAGAGAGAGAGAGAGAGAGAGAGAGAGAGTGAGAGAGAGATCCACATCTAGCAAGTATAAACCTTCAATGTACTAACATGTTTCTTGTGACAAGTGTTACGACCCTATGGTCTAAGAAAAATGTAACAGAAAGAAAGTGAAGCCAACAAATCAAGTAAAAATCAACAAGCAATTTATTTCTAGATAATTAAAATGAAAAATCAAAAAGACATTTACAGTAATGTGTATTAAAATCCAAATAATCCAATAAGAATTAGTGTTCTAATCACAAGTCCTAAATATTCCGAATTTGCAGCTGTATCCTTGAATGATATGATGTGCCAATTGTCTTCAAAGTCCTGATGTACTAATAATCTTTAATGTGCTGATGTCCAAATGACGTACTCCAAAATATCTCTGAATATGTTCAAATAAATTCCACAATCATCAATTAAAAATCCAAAATCCAAAAGTCTATGAGCACTGTTATAATCCAATGAATATTTAAAATAATTCCTCTCTTAGAATTTGGAATGACTTTCCACAACTCTAATAGCTCTTTACAAGACTGATACAAATGTCGAAACTGAAAAACTGTCCACTAAACATGGTATATATAAAGATTGGTCACATGAGAGAATGTTCTAGAATATGTGTCATCTTAATGGAATTTTACTTGTGTGGACATGACTTTTTACACATAACTCTAATGAAATTTCAGTTTTATCTGTAAACAAAATCAACCTTGACCTCAAATTGAGAAAACATTGTGTTTATCAAAACTATGCTTGAACTCAAATCTAAAGTAAACAACCTAATTCAAGGAGACTATTTAAACATGTTTTTTCGGATAAACAACAATAAGATTTAAGCAAATATTAAAGTCAAGAAACATTTATAATTTCCTAATTTCCTAAAATATGTATAATATTATATAAACATCATACATAACACAAGTAACTAGATAAAGATGAAGCGCAATGCTTTTGTCATGATGATTTATCTCCCCACTCAGACCACTCCAATGACAGCCCATCCCTGTGAAATATTTTCAAATCTGGTCCAAGAAGGTTATTTCTTTTTGATATTGTTACGACTCTATGGTCTAAGAAAAATGTAACAGAAAGAAAGTGAAACCAACAAATCAAGTAAAAAATCAGCAAGCAATTTATTACTAGATAATTAAAATGAAAAATCAAAAAGTCACTTACAGTAATGTGTTTTGAAATCCTAATAATCCAATAAGAATGATTGTTCTAATCACAAGTCCTAAATATAGAATGTTCCGAATTCACGGCTGTGTCCTTGAATGTTATTATGTGCCAATGGTCTCCAAAGTCCTGATGTACTAGTAATCTTTGATGTGCTGATGTCAAAATGAAGTATTCCAAAATATCTGAATAAGTTCACTTAAATTCCAAAATCATCAATTAAAAATCCAAAATCCAAAAGTTTGTGAGCACTGTTATAATCCAGTGAATATTTAAAATAATTCCTCTCTTAGAATTTGGAATGAATTTTCACAACTGTAATAGCTCTTTACAAGACTGATGGTAATGTCAAAACTGAAAAAATGTCCACCAAACATGTCCACCAAACATGGTATATATAAAGATTGGTCACATGACAGAATGTTCTAGAATGTGTGTCATCTTAATGGAATTTTACTTGTAAACAAAATTCAACCTTGA
The DNA here is from genome assembly GCA_029931535.1 of Margaritifera margaritifera. Lineage (NCBI taxonomy): Eukaryota > Metazoa > Mollusca > Bivalvia > Unionida > Margaritiferidae > Margaritifera > Margaritifera margaritifera. Next base: position 34,732 of record JAQPZY010001540.1, on the reverse strand, counting down.
CCTTCAAATTGAGAAAACATATTGATCAAAACAACCTAATTCAAGGACACTAGTTAAACATGTTTTTCCTGATAACATTAAGATTTAAGCAAATATTAAAGTGAAGAAACATTTATAATTTCCTAAAATATTTATAATATTATATAAACATCATAAATAACACCTCCCGTCATAAAGAAAAAGAAAGATTTATATAATAAAGCTTTCTTTTGAATATATATCTAATACTATAATAACCAAAATTACATAAGAACATGTTTTATTATACTGGACTTAATTACATCAAGCAATATTACATTTCTGGGCACGTGAGAGTGCATCTGCAATCACATTGTCTTTTCCTCTGATGTGTTTGATGTCAATGTTATATTCCTGCAATATCAAACTCCATCTCAACAATCTCCGATTTTTATCTTTCATTTTGTTGATGAAAGTAAGGGGATTGTGATCACTGTACACAATAATTGGAGAAAGAGCTGAGGTAACATACACTTCAAAATGCTGTTAAGCCAATATCAAAGCCAAACATTCCTTCTCAATTGTGGAATAATTTTTCTGGTGCTTGTTTAGTTTTTAGAAAAATAACACACAGGGTGATCTACACCACTTTTGTCTTCCTGAATCAATACTCCACCAACCCCTACATCAGATAATTTAAATGATTGGCTGAAATTTGGTGCAGAAAGAACTGGTGCATTCTTAAGCATGGCCTTTAACTTGTCAAAAGATTCCTGACACTTGTCAGACCAATGAAATTTGCCTTTCTTACTCAATAAACTTGTCAAAGGTTCAGCAATTTTGGAAAAATTGGAACAAAATTTCCGATAATATCCAGCCATACCTAGAAATCGCATCAGTTGCTTTTTACAAATTGGAACTTGAAATTCAGAGATAGCTTTGACCTTAGCTTCTATAGGTTTAACTTGACCTTGTCCCACAATATGTCCTAAAAATGTGACACAAGCATGGCAAAACTCGCTTTTGCTCAAATTAATTGTCAGATTCACATCGCTGAGTCGATCAAAGAATTTTCGAATGGTTTCCAAATGATCTTCCCAGGTGTTGTTGTAGATAATGACGTCATCGATATAAGCGTCACAATTATCAAGACCAAATGTTATCATGTTCATCAGACGTTGAAACGTTGCAGGCGAATTTTTCATTCCAAACGGCATGACTTTATATTGATAAAGTCCATCTGGAGTTGCAAATGCTGAAATTTCTTTTGCCCTTTCCGTCAGTGGAATTTGCCATAATCCTTTTAAAAGGTCAAACTTGGTGACATATTCCGCATTTCCAATTTTATCAATGCAATCGTCCATTCTTGGGATTGGAAATGAATCAGTTTTGGTGACACTGTTGACTTTTCTATAGTCAGTACACATACGGAATGTATTATCTGGCTTGGGAACAAGAATACATGGTGAACTCCAGTTACTTTTACTTGGTTTTATGAAATCATTCTCCAGTAAATACTGAATTTCTTTCTTCAGATAGTTCTGTTTGAGAGGATTCATCCTATAAGGATGCTGTTTCACAGGCGCAGAATCTACAATGTCAACGTCATGATAAATTTTACTTGTTCGTGTTGGAACATCAGGAAACAAGTGCTCATAGTCATGTAATAGCTGTTTTAGTTCATTTATTTCCTGTTGTTGTAGATGTGAAAGTTTCTGGTCTAGGTTGTTCAATATTTCTGAATTCCGAAGATTGGTTATACCAGAGTCACTATAGTCTGATCGTACTCCATCGTTGATATCTTCACTGTGTGGGACAGGTACAACTAAACTAACAGAATAATTAGCTGGGCTATCTCTGTCAAAATATTCCTTTAACATATTTATATGACAAAGTTGTTTATGTTTCCGTCTCCCAGGAGTGTTAATGATATAATTTAAGTCATTTACTTTCTTTTCAACGGTATAAGGACCATAAAATTTAGCCTGAAGAGGATTTTGAGGTATGGGAAAGAGAGCCAGAACTTTGTCACCAGGTTTAAAACTCCTTTCCTGTGAATTTCTGTCATACCTTAATTTCATTTTTGACTGGGTAGTGTGAAGATTAGTTCTTGCTACTTCACAGGCCTTTGACAACTTGTATTTGAAATCAGAGACATAATCAAGAAGATTAATCTTCGAATCTTCATTTGAAAGAAGTTCTTCTTTCAATAATTTCAATGGTCCACGGACAGTATGACCAAAAACTAGTTCAAAGGGACTAAAACCCAACGACTCTTGAACTGATTCCCTAACAGCAAACAACAACAAATGAACACCCTCATCCCAATCCTTTTCTGTATCAAAGCAATATGATCGAATCATATTCTTCAAAGTTTGATGAAATCTTTCCAAAGCACCTTGACTTTCAGGGTGATAGGCAGAAGATTTAAACTGTTGGATGCCTAATTCATGCATAACTTGTTGGAAAATTCCAGACATAAAATTTGACCCTTGATCCGATTGGACAGATTTGGGAAGGCCAACAAGTGTAAAAAACTTCACCAAAGCTTTCACAATAGTTTTAGCTTTTATATTTCTCAGAGGAATTGCCTCTGGAAATCTTGTAGATGTACACATGATGGTCAACAAGTATTGGTTGCCTGACTTGGTTTTAGGTAAAGGACCAACACAGTCTACTATTATTCTACTAAATGGTTCATCAAATGCAGGAATAGGTTGCAGATGAGCCTTAGGTATCTTCTGATTGGGTTTTCATACCATTTGACAAGTGTGACAAGATCTGCAGTATTTAGAAACATCACTTTTCAGTTTCGGCCAATAAAAATGATTCAAGATCTTGTGATAAGTCTTACGGACTCCTAAATGACCAGCCAAAGGAGTTTCATGGGCTAAATTAAGAATTTCCTGTCGATATGACTTAGGAACAACAATTTGATAGCTCACTGACCACTCGTCACCAGCGGGTACATCAGGTGGTCTCCATTTCCTCATAAGGACCCCATTTTTCACAAAGTAACACACTGGAACTTGAGTGGCTTCAGTTTCACTAATAGCCCTCTGAAACAAACAAGATATCTCGGGATCTTGCTCCTGTTCAACGACAAGGGATTGTCGTTTGTCATCCTGATTAGGACAAAGAGAATGAGTTGCCAAAAGAGGATCACTGTGATCAATATCATTTGATTGATCAATACCTGAGGAAAAAGTGACCTCATCAAAAAACTGACCAATACATGTGTCAGCTAAAGGAATAATATCCTGATCAACATCAATCTCAAGAGCTCTTTTTGCCATAGCTCTAGTAACTGCACAAGCAGGGTACAAATCAGGGATTTCAGTTTCGACAGGATCAACTTTCTGATCCAAGCAAGGCTTGTCAGTTACAAGTGGATTAACCACAACCTTATCTCCAGCTAGGTCATTGCCTAGTAATAAATGAACACCCTCTATGGGTAAAGAAGTCACTGCCCCAACAGTCACAGGTCCAGAAACTAAGTCTGATGCCAAATTTACACAATGAAGAGGAACATTTACAAAGCCGCACTCTACTCCCTGAACAAGAACACTTTCACTTGAAGAAGACTCCTCAGACAAAGGCAAAGTACCTGATAGTAAAAGACTCTGAGAAGCTCCAGTGTCCCTTAATATTTTAATTGGGATAGGTTTGGCAGAATCACCAATAAGTGATATAGACCCTTCTTACATGAATGGTTCATAAGCCTCTAAAATAGAATCAGACGGGGTTTTGTTTGACCCAACAAATGTATTGCTTTCAATACAAGACCGTGACCTTGACCTCGTAGAAATAAGAGCATTTGGAAAAGCTCTGTCTTTTCTCTGTTGCTTATTTTTCAACTTGAAGCAATCAGAAATAACGTGCCCTTTCTTTTTACAATAAGTGCACGTAGGAAGAGATAAGGATTTCTGATCAGTCTTATCAGATGTTTGATTCCTAACAGTTGTGCTGTTGTAAAATTTGGAAGTACTCGAATGAGATTGAAATGGTTTTTTACCAGAAAACTGCTGAGAGGACGACTTATTGCCAAATGAAATTTTGTGAGTCAAGGAATAATCATCAGCCATACGAGCAGCATTTTCCAAAGTTTCCACATTCTGCTAGTCAAGATAGGTTTTAACATCACTATGGATGCACCTCTTGAACTCTTCAATTAATACGAGCTGTCTGAGGTTATCATAAGCTTGATCAACTTTCTTGGCTGAGCACCACCTATCAAATAGTTGTTATTTATCCTTTGCAAATTCGACATGAGTTTGTCCAGTTTCTTTTCTACAATTCCTAAACCTTTGTCGATATGCCTCTGGTACCAACTCATAAGCTTTCAAGATGTACTCCTTAACCACATCATAATCAGTGCTTTGTTGTACTGACAGTGAAATGTAGACTTCACGAGCTTTGCCAATTAGTACACTTTGTAATAACAAAGTCCAATGCTCTCTGGGCCATTTCAAGTTTTCAGCTATTTTCTCGAAATGAATAAAGTATTTATCTACTTCTTTTTCCTGAAAAGGGGGTACTAACCTAATATATCTAGTAACATCAAAACCTGAACTTGTTTTTGAAGGAGTGGAGTGTGCTCTGTTTGCCAGTTCTAATTCTCTTAATTTAAATTGCATTTCCCTTTCTTCTCTTTGCATCTGCATTTGTATCTGCCTCTCTTCTCTCTGCATTTGTATCTGCCTCTCTTCCTTCTCTCTCTCCATCTGTATCTGCCTCTCTTCTTTCTGCATTTGTATCTGCCTCTCTTCCTTCTCTCTCTCTCCATCTGTATCTGTCTCTCTTCTTTCTGCATTTGTATCTGCCTCTCTTCCTTCTCTCTCTCCATCTGCCTCTTTTGTCAATGATACTTTTGCCTCAGATAGACTGTATTTTCTGGCAAGCTCGTGCAACTCATCCTTTCTCATGCACTCTAAACCCTCCTGGGTAGGTTTTGAAATGAAATTCTGAACATTAGATGCCATTGTAAATGCTTGTTGGTTTCACACAAAAAAAATTTCTCTATTAAAAATCTTTGCCAAAGACAAAAGAAAAATTCCAAGACAAAATCAATATGAATTTCAAAGATAAATTTAATATCTCTAATATGCTTTAAAGAAATTCAGATCCCGGAACGACGAGCCCCCAATTTCTGTTACGACTCTATGGTCTAAGAAAAATGTAACAGAAAGAAAGTGAATCCAACAAATCAAGTAAAAAATCAACAAGCAATTTATTACTAGATAATTAAAATGAAAAATCAAAAAGTCACTTACAGTAATGTGTTTTGAAATCCTAATAATCCAATAAGAATGATTGTTCTAATCACAAGTCCTAAATATAGAATGTTCCGAATTCACGGCTGTGTCCTTGAATGTTATTATGTGCCAATGGTCTCCAAAGTCCTGATGTACTAGTAATCTTTGATGTGCTGATGTCAAAATGAAGTATTCCAAAATATCTGAATAAGTTCACTTAAATTCCAAAATCATCAATTAAAAATCCAAAATCCAAAAGTTTGTGAGCACTGTTATAATCCAATGAATATTTAAAATAATTCCTCTCTTAGAATTTGGAATGAATTTTCACAACTGTAATAGCTCTTTACAAGACTGATGGTAATGTCAAAACTGAAAAAATGTCCACCAAACATGGTATATATAAAGATTGGTCACATGACAGAATGTTCTAGAAAGTGTGTCATCTTAATGGAATTTTACTTGTAAACAAAATTCAACCTTGACCTTCAAATTGAGAAAACATATTGATCAAAACAACCTAATTCAAGGACTCTAGTTAAACATGTTTTTCCTGATAACATTAAGATTTAAGCAAATATTAAAGTGAAGAAACATTTATAATTTCCTAAAATATTTATAATATTATATAAACATCATACATAACAATATTTTAAACAGATCACTGGATCCGTGTTATATCTGCTCCTGGCACTGATTCGGCTTCAATAGCTCGTAAAAATATTTTGCACTTGGTCTTTTTGTTAACACAAAATAGCGTTGGCTATTTCCTCCTTTTAATATATTTGTTCTTTGTCAGGTTATTGCTATTTTACCTGTTTCAATCTAGTGTTTCGTGGGCTAAATACGTTTGCAAAGTTATTAAGCGTGAAGGAGAAAAGTGGCAAAAGGTAACTTTGATAAACATTTCTTAATGTGTTTGGAACGTATTCTGCGCGTAATTTGAGCGTATTCCACGTTTATTCAACGTATCCACAACGCTAGGTTTATCTTCAGTGATGTAACAATCACAGAGCTCTCCCGTCACTCTTATTTGTCGTAAGAAGGCGTGAGTGCACTTTGGGATTGATTTCAAGACTGGCTATCTGTTTGAGAAAGCTTGACTTATGAGCTGCATTTCTTAAACATGGAACCAAAAGATCGATAGTTCAAAAGTACTCAGTACACAATGTTTTTCCTATATTTTGTCAACATTTGCTTTTCAGTACTAAAATTTCCATTGTGTCCAAATCTAAATAAATCATATGTTAATTAAAAGTATCTTCCTATATAAATTTACAGTCAGATTCTTGTCATACGCTATCCGGCATTTTTCGCACAGACTGAAATGTAAACAAAGCAACGTGACTGGGGTCACATATTTCACTTCAGGGAGATCATCGAAGCCTGGATGCTCAATGTTCACTGTAGTCAGAATGCACACAGACAATCACACTATAATCGTCATGTTCTAACGAATAATTTATTTCCTTCAACTCAATACTAAAAATGTATACATCCAATTCAAGAATCATCACCAAAAAAGAAGGAATAAAATACTCTAAAAATAGATACTAACTACATTTGTAGGTTCTAAACCGGAAGTAATATTTTCAATATTTGATCCCACGCATGCAACAATATTTAAATAAGTTCCATTGCAATACATATTTAGACTTCTTTTCTTCAAAAAATAATATTTGGTTGAAGATCCTATTTTAGATTTGAATGGACAGGATTGGTTTGGGGGAAGAGGAGAAGCAAAGATATATACTTACACACTACCTGCAACTTAATGGAACTGTTACTGTTCTCCATACCTTACTATCAAGCAAAATGTGTGTGTGTGTGTGCGCGCATATATATATATATATATATATATATATATATATATATATATCCATACATGCATCAGATCTTCAGGAAATCCTGTTTTATAAGGATTCAAGGACAATTTACACAGGAAACAAACACCGTGCAGCAATCTAGATAAACTGGATAAGTGCTTTTGAGATCTAAGAATACCTTTTTGAACGCATTGGTTAGCAAAGAACAATAACAAACAGAAAAACGTAAATCAAATATGCATTTACCTATTGCATTCTTTTTTTTTTACTACGTCACAAATGTGTAGGAATAAGATAACATTTCTTTCAACCTCCCCTTTTTAATAGTTTTATTGTTATTTTTTTTTTAAATCATGACGAACTTTTTTCTAGGCTTCATAACAATTCATTCTTTTGATAATGGAAAATATTCTATTTTTCATAATGTTTCTGTAAAAACTTTTCTAATATCTCGCTATAAATGATATGGTTTGTCCGTAAATGAGGATTTAAGATTGTGCCAGTGTGTCAAAATATATATTGTACAAGCAAGTGTAACGACTATTTTCATTTTAGGTACAAATTGTATATCAGTTCCACTGATAATAATGCTCTTGCCGGTAAGTGCTCTCTCTCTCTCTCTCTCTCTCTCTCTCTCTCTCTCTCTCTCTCTCTCTCTCTCGCTCTGATAGCATATCATTTGTCATCGAATTATGAATATGTCTAATACATACCAGTAGCAAATTTGCTATTTAGGAGTCAGTATACATTTAAACAGATAGCCCACTCATGTGGCCTCCATCTTTTTTGGTAGAAATCTTTTCTTGCCATTTGAAGAAGGACATATATCATAAAAGGTCAAATGTCAAATCCTATAGTATCATAGTAAATCTAGACATGTTAAACCCTGGTCCCCAAAGAAACGGCATTGCTTGAAATACCGCCAAACGTGTTAATATCATCCACGAATTGGACAAAATGCCACAATTGCCTTTGTACGCAGGTGACCTATGAATGCAGGTTAGCTTTTCAAAATAGTTTTTTGAAGACATACCATAAGCCTAGTACCATCATCCGTATTATTATTGTTATTATTATTATTATTATTATTATTATTATTATTATTTTTATTACTGTTATTATTATTATTATTATTATTATTATTATTATTATTATTATTATTATGTTATGAACCGTTTTAGTTTAGTACATTATTCAGCTAAATCATAAAATGTATGCATATTTTGTTCTCTGCCAACGTTATGTTCGACACAAGATCGTTATATCCCGCTCACTGGAAATTTCATCATCTCTCGATGTTAAAAAACCCCAACAAAAACATAATAATAATCTTAGTTTGTTTTGTGCACCATGTTAACTTGACAAAGTGAGAGGCCACTTTGGAAATTAGAGCGCATGTGTGGATAAGGACCAGTTTCAGTTTGATTATAAAAGTTCCGATAAGAAAACCTTGCAACGTGTGCAATATATATGAATAATATAAATCGTCCATGACAAAAAGTGAAATGTTAGTAAAATACACATTAATTGTTCATATTGAACCATCTGTATCCTTGCATATATCTAGGTATGACAGCCCTTGTATATTCTGATCCACATCCATGATTCTGGATTAGCTAACAATACTGGCAATTGCGGAACGCTCAGTTGAGTGCTGATTTTAGATAAGCAACGAGTCTTGCTGCGGTCACTATGTTATTAGCATGAAAATTCAAAAGGAGAATTACATAAATGTTTTCGTCGCCCAGTTTCCAAAATCCAAGTATTGCCAATCTATTGAATACTATGTAAGTGATAGATATTCTCCAATTGGTATAAGCGTGCCAACATGTGTTCTGATTGTGGAACAATAACGTAAACAAGCTGCATATGGATGGTAATATGCAAAATAGAACAATAATTCGATCGTTTCCTTTTTGGCCGTACATTACATTGCAAGAGAGTTTGTTCTTCCCATAAATGTAAGATGAAAATATATACATATCTACAAATATACATACATATATATATATATACATATATAATATACACACAAACATACAAAGACACACACACACACACATATATATATATATATATACACTGCATGCAGAAACATTGATGTAAATCAGTATATGATTCAGTTTGGGTGTTACCATTCAAGGGCAACCAGACACAAACACACACTCACACAAACACACACATTATATATATATATATATATATATATATATATATATATATATATATATATATATATATGTATTTATATATATATATATATATGTGTATAGGAAAACAAAACAGTCAGCTTGTAGAAGTGACTAAACATATTTAGTACAAATTGAAAGAATGCGGCTGTATAGTCTTAACATTGAGTATTGATGTTAACATGATTTACGCTGTGATGGACGATAATTACTGAATAAATATTCAGTTGTTATGTTCTGGATTAGTTCAAGGTAATGTCCAACTAATGTGCCGTTTCATATCAATGATACATCTGTTGTTTACATATTGTTTATATTTACTAATTATCACTCACTTGCGTCTTGATGACGTCATTATTACACAATTCATTTTACTTCTTTTACTTTTTATTGATGAAGCTATTCATTCAAGATTTACAACACAAAGAAGAAGAAAGATACATTTAACTTACGCGCAGATATACGCGTACTCCCGCCCAGCCAAAAATAAATAATACATTTTAAAAAATGTTACCTGGTCCACTCTTGCTAACTCTTGCTCCACGTAGCTAAAGGTAAAACAGGTATAAATCCGGTAAATGACCCATCGATCATCTGTTCATTTAAATTTATTTTGCTTACATATTTGAATATTATGAAAGAAGACTTAAGAGACGGATATGGGAATCAAAATGAAAAACAAAATATATTTGTATGGTGAAAGGTGTATATGCAGAATGGGTCTAGTGACTGATTCGTACTGAATTACAATGTCATTTCTTTTAAAGGACATTCTAGTGAACATTATTACTATGAAATAATCCAGGCATTTGTGATTAATTGATGAACATTTAGACCTGTACGGTTTAAATCTTTAACGAATTAGCAGCACTGGTGCGAGTTCACAGGTACAATTCCCGGTTGACCACCACCGCACAAACCTTTCCTGCACGCTATGTTTCAAGGATTAAAATGCAGAAGATGATTTTATAAAGTCAAAAGGTTACCGACAGAATATTAGCATAATTGATCTCAGCCGAGAAAACAAAACTAAATTCAACATAGTTGAGTGGTCACATTACGACGAAATGAGACGTTTAATATTAAAATGAGAGTTTTTATTTTCACCAACAATGTTGTAAAGACAATATTCTGAATCCCTGCGATTCGCTTATAATATAATTTAACATTACAATCATTAAGTTGTAGATACCGTCAAACATGCCCAAATAGTCGCGTTTATATAGCGGTGAAATGGTTTAAATGGCTATCCTAATTTCCCACTGGCAAATTTCGTATATAAAATTCATGTACAGAACGGTCACCTACTTTTCGCAGTCAGGGACCAGTTTGTTTCCTAACCAAAAAATGGTTTATCACTGCTTTAAGCGATCAATAGACCACATCGGCATCGACCGCTCTATGTATCCAAATTCAATTTTTATTTCAGAAAGAAGGACTGGAACTCATTACATGAACTAGATAAAGGCTTGATGTGTGAATTGATGCATACATATTTCATATTTCGCTTTTACTCACCGTACTCCAGTAACACTGTCAGAGTAACTTAAAGGTATGAATATGTCAAATTCGAAAGCGAGGCGCTGTTTAATATTAGAGGAGATCACCGAATCTGGTATGCAAAAATATATAGAAAGGACATAAACAATAAAACGATATTAATACTAATGCTAACACGTTAGAAGCGTGACAGAAAAAGCAGAGCAAAGTTTGTTCTCAGGGCGCAGTAAAAAGATTTGCAACAGAAAATGTGACCTCTCATTCGGAGTAGTATGTGGTGCAGTTTCCATATATATTCTAACCCCATGGGCAGAAACTTTGAGATGGGCATTTTGAAAAAAATATTACAAGGTTCAAAGATTAAAGATACATTTTAATCTCTAAACCTTATTAGTTAAATATATGCTGACATTTTCCAACTTACAAAAATAAATACAGCAAAACATACATTAAAAGTTTCCAACGTCGGAATAAAATATTTATCAAAATTGGAATCCTTAAAAATAAACAAACGTAATGGAAAAGGATATATTTGTACAAAATGCTTCAATATTTTATATTTTCTATAGGTCAGGAAAGTTATCAGGGCACAAACGACTATGTTACAATGAAGACTACTCAATATATATATATATATATATATATATATATATATATATATATATATATATATAGCCTTGACACGAATATACTGGATAATTTAAAACTGATTAGCATCAATCAAAAGTTCTGAGTATTGCTAATTATAATTCTTAAGGTATATTCGTATCGTATACAAAGTGTTCATGCCGAACGCTACTAGATTATAAAAGTGCAATGCAGCAATCACATATATCCTGGAGAATACAAACATCTATACACACTCTGTCAGGGTTTTGCATGTAAATGAAGTGAATTGATACATGTTTCACAGTGATCTCCCCGGCAATGTGTGAAAGCATTTGGGTAAGCGCGATTTAGCGTCATAAAATATTTAAAAACAAAGTGCGTTATGCTCATAAAGATGAAAAAAATCCATATCAATGAAATATTAAAGAAGTACATATGCAGCAATATATTGATTAAAAATAGATGTGCCCAAGAACAACAAAAAGTATATTATTCCTTTAAGACTAATTTAATGTTTACTTTTAGGACTAACAGAAGTCTGTTCGAATACTAATCTAGTGATAATATAGCTTCATTAGAAAAAGTGAATAATGAGTGAATAATGAGGAAACCATTACAAACATTATACATATGATCCTTTGAACCAAACTAATATTTAAGAGCTTTCATTTTCTCAAATAGACCATGACATGTTATTTGTAGTTCCATGGTCAGTAAATAAGTATTAATTTCTTCATATACTTGGGATAATTATAAAATGATAATAAAATCTTGACCAAAAAAGACTGAATGCAGACTAAAAATTGAAACTAGTCCTCATTAGACACATTTGTAGATTGAAAGAACCTATACCTGCCCTGTACACTTCTAGAGAAATTTTCATTAAGTAATTGAACTAAAGTAGTACGAGAAGCCTACAGAGCGAGATAGAATGTTACCATGTGAGCTATAATTTAATTAGCATCACCGTATATCTAGATTGAGATGGTGTAATGATGATATGGAGATATGTACTTACTGTACTGGCTACGACATTGTATAAGGTTGTGTTTAAGGATGTATTAAGTACCAATCTAGTATCGGTGCAATGAAATAACCAAATAAAAAAAAACAACATCAAGACCAAATTCAAAATCATGAACAACGACTAGAGTAATAGGCGGTTTTGATACCATATGTATATGAAATATGAGAGATATTTCACACAGACAGTTTGTATTACATTGTAACATATATATTTATTAGACATAAAATTAGATGAAGGACACATATGATACTAATATGAGTACCGTATGATATGTCAGAAAAAAAGGAGAAACAAATAAGCTGAATACGTACGAAGTATAATGAAATATAAAATAATAAAAATCAGAAGAAGTGGGAGTCGATTCCCGTCGATCGCTGCGGAAAAGTCAAAAACATGATGTTTTTCCCTTGTCCGTATGCTGTATTACCCCTTGGTTCATCAAAGTACGAAGTGTATACTGTACTAATTTGAAATTTATTATTGAAAAAATATGCATGGGAATTTATTGATACAATGTAATTAATACTGTAGTTTCAATTTTTATATGCTTTTCTTCCCTTAAACCCTTTGGAATCTTTGCAGGTTACATTCGAATTCCATGGCATAGTATTTCATACTAACATATTATAGTAATTTAATTAGTATGAATTATATCCCAAATAGGGTTTTCTGGTGCCAGATTAAAAATACTACATGCTAGGTTATCCAGTCGTCCTCATTCCACCCGCTTCGTGTAGCTCTGATCTTGTGGGTACTCAGGTATGTGTGATTCACCTCATCGGTGTCGCTGCAACTACTCCAGCCGGAGGCCGTTGGTACCCGCTTCGGTTTAACTGGTCCCCGCTTGTCTAGTTTTCCTACTTCAGGGTTTCCAAAAGCCTCGATCTGTGAGGTAATAATTCATCCCGGTTTCTTCCATTTTTACTGTTGTTATTTGCGGTCACCTCCATGTCCGTCCCAGCATATATAACTGGTTAGAGCTTTAGAGATTTCCCCTCATTAACGTTTTAAATACGAACAAGCTTTCTTGTTCCAATTTTCGAAAACGGAATTTTGAATGAGATTCTTCTGTTTCTGTTGTTTTCCTTACATCCAAGTTTTCTTAAATATAGTGTGTCTGGGTTTCTATTCCCCTCCCGTCAGGTATTTCATGTTGCTCGAGTTTCCTTGCCTCGTTTTTTCCTACACAACTTAGGAGTCCTTAGTAACCTTTGACCGTCATATCATTTTAGATGCTTTAAATTATCTTGCCTTTTAATTATGTTCTTTTCTTGCATGTCGTTGTGTTCTTTTTTCTTTTTTCGTCTTAACATGGGCTATTATGTTTCAAGTTTTTCAGCGTTGTGTTTAATTATCACCTTTTTGTATTGTATGATGTGTGTGCATGTATGTTTCCATTCTCTCTCTTCTCTTTATATATATATATATATATATATATATATATATATATTAATATATGTGTGTGTATAACATATAAAGATACATGTTTAATATTTCTTTTTGGAAATATAGATTAAGATTTTATCGTGGTGTTAGTGAATAGTTAGTATTTCTTGTCTAATAGGATTGCTAATTCTGTTTTCGAATTCATTTCAGCGTAATTGATGGTCTTTTCGTCTGCTATGTGGATTGCCTTTATAGTTGTTGTTTCCTTCGATTTCAATTTTGCTTGTTGTAAAGGCGATATGTCCTTTTTCTTTACATGCTCAGTCTTCCTCCCTTCTTTTCTTGTGCTCGATGGTTTGTTGCGATGCTGGCATTTTTTTTCTTTCTCCTTTCGAACGTTTTTTCTCCATTTGTATTGGGGGGAGGAGGCTGGTACAGCGTGACCGGACCGAAACTAACTGGTTTCCAGCAGTCCGTGCTTCCATTCCTGTGGTTGCCTCGCTGCTTCTACCCAGGTAGCTACTTTTCTGGTTTTGTCGCATTCAGACGCCACCCCTTCCACTTTCCCGCAGCTGCGTTGGCTGTGTTGCTCTTCCTTCAACTGCTGAACGACTGAATGAGTGAGTTTTTGATTAAGGTCGCATATCGGTCATTTGACCATGCACCAAAATGGCTGAACTGCTCGCGGCAGATCCCCTTTTATACTCTTATTATTACCCAATCAGAATTTAGCGCCAGCGGATCATCAGGCAATAGAGAATTATTGACCAATAACAATCAAGCACTAAACATTCCATGCTGAGACTGACGTCAACGTGTAAGCACGAGGAACGAAAACGCCAACACGTTAGAGATCGATTTTACGTTACGTCACTACACTTCCGGATTTGCAAAGTAAACACGATACGTGCGCATTCTGGGTGGCAAGAGTTTGCTTAAGTGCCGATTTCAAACTTACATATAGATACTAAATATTTCTGCATTAAGTTAAAATGAACCATGAGTGAATAAAAATAAATTGCAAGACAAAAGGTTACTACTGCCAATTTTGAATGGAATGGCAAGGAGGAGCAGTTAAAGTTTAGGTCAAAATTAACTTGAAGGATGGAACTGTTCTCGCTTGAGCTTGACTGGATAACCGGTATCACCACTATGCCAGACGTAAGCTGGATCTATACTGAAACCTATTTACTTGACATTACAAGTATTTTTACCCGAAAAAATAGAAAAGCCAAGAAATCACTTGAGTTTTATGATTAATGTTGTGTGTGATCACGTTCAAGGTGTGTACCTTCATCCTATATAAGTGTAGAAGCAGATTTTTGCTTCATACTGTCCATGACTTTGCCCAATCAACGTCAGGGGCAAAGTCAGAGCCCTACAAATGCAGGGTGGCAGTCAACAACAAGCATGAAATTTAATTTAGCAGCCAGTTGTGCTTGTGTGGCAGAATAAGTAGAGTAAACTTTACTAGAGTTACATCACATCTAGATTAGTAGACAACAATGGAGCAATACATTATTCTCACAGACCTATAAAGTAGCAATAAGATATAAACAAAAATAAAAGTGTGTAGTCGTTTAATACATTCATATCCGTTTGTGCTAATACTTTTAAAGTTTCAGCTACCACAATAATTACCATATAGTATACTAACTGTTATAATTGTATATAAATCAGTTTATTTGTACTAATCTTAAGATACATGGGCTTAATTGTATCCATACTTAAACCCTTCATAATGAGCATGTGTTAATCAACAACTGCTAACCAAGTTGCACGCTGGGGGTAAACAAGGACAGGTATGCGGGGTTTATTTCCTACACTGAAGTATAAGGGGGTGCCACCCATCGGATTGAATTTTGCAGACTTCGCAATATACCTAAGTATGTGTCATTTTCTTCTTTCATTCTATGTGCATGATGGAAGAATTATTTTAAACTCTCTGCACATAAATACTGCTAGATCCATCACTGATCTGTCAGTGTTATCATCTCTAAGTAGTGATTTGTCTACTTAAACCTCTAGGGTAATATTAAGGAACTGCACATCTGCCTTGAAATGGATAATGCTAACATAAGAATTGACACTTTAGGGTCAACGTATTTCATAGACTGTTACTTTCATAGGGTGGCAACTAGAGTATGTGAATTCAGCATTTTGCGACTGGTTATCCTTTTGGGATACTAAGATATGTCATTGTATTGGTATAGGAAAGGGAAATCATACTTAATGGCTCATAATTTGGACATAATGAGGGTTTGCAAAGTTTGCTAGTATTAGTCTCGGGTTGGAAATTTTCTATTCCACACCGATACACTATTCTTTTCTCCCTCATATTCCCAGGTTTAAAACATAATTTGCTTTTAAATGAAATTATACCCATTTAGAACTGATGAAGCATTACAAGGACAAAGTATCGAATACAACTGCTGGTATCTTAATAATAATTGAATAAGATTTGAAATATGGTCGAAAGATAGATAACCTAAGTTATTAAACTGAATTAAAAAAGTAACTGATGTGATGTCATTGGGGTAGTGACAACATAAACGAACAACAAAGTAGCTAATATTAATATGCCAATCAAAATGCTTTTTGTTACACTATTTTAAGTAGGATAATGGTTGTGTGTAAGGTACAGTAGTGATTTTCTGAACTGGCATTCCGGCAAGACAATCTGCATTAATACTGACTGAGAATTTGAGATATCCCTATTAAAGATTATACGTTGTTAACTTCCTCCTTTTCCCACCACCCAATCCACGGTGTTAACACAACCCTATTCTAATTTAATAATCCGCTGTATACCTTTTTCGTTAACAGAGACTTGATACTGCATGCAGTCATGTAGCTACCGTGGTTTTTATGTTGCAAGTATGTTCACCGATGACGCTAAATAATCTTGTTAGCGCAAATGTAAATTGTGCCAGTGGAATCGAAAAGAAAGAAGGTACAAATGCTACTTAAAATGTGCTAGAAAAAGAGTTAAACATTTTTATGTAGAGTTTCAACAAGTGATATTAGCCTTGGATATGATGATGTTATTGTGGTTTTACTGTAACACATCAGTCACAAAACATCAGCTTAGCTGGAAAACGGATCTTTGCTACTGTAACAGTACAACCATGATCCCTCTATATAAAGACTATTATCCCCAATCAAACACACTTATTCCTTATTCATTTTTCAATCTGGTGCAGACAAAGCCAATGATGATTCGAAGTGAGTTATATACAGTCAGAAACCAAAAGTCATGTATTACTTTTTGAACGATAAGACTGAAGATTGTAAGGTACACTAATGCAATATTTTATAGCATGCTTATTCAACATCCTGGCATCATATACTCCAGTTGTGTATCACACTCTAGAATCAAAAGACAACAAGATTACAAAATTCATGAATGGCTCATGTTTAGATAAACAATACATGCCTAATATTCATCACCTAATTGGAGAAACTATGCAAACTCATTTTCGACTATATGATGGTTATGAGATTAATCACAGCAAAACTAACATCCTTACTGAAAAAAACTATCAATATGTTTGTGTTTTATTTCCTTTTGAAATTATATTTCTATCAATAATACTGTCATTATCTAATGATAATCCTGCTATTTATGATAAGACACCCCCACCACACATGCGCACACACTTATACAAAATTTTGGAGAAGTTGTACATCCACCATGCTTTTAAGTAAAATTACATGGTCTGCTCTAATCATAAGAGAAATAATGTACTAACTGGCAATTTTATGATACATACAAGAGAGAATTCTTACTAACTGTATTTTTTATACTTATTATAGAAGCATGAACAAAATGACCTCACGGATTGTATGGTTGCTACAATCATGAATTCAAGGACTCGATGAATAAGTATACTTCTGCAAAATAAAAAATGACCCCTTTCCCAATATAATATTGTAAATACAGACAGAAATATTAATTGTTGCGAAAACCACAAAAACTGATATCCATGTAAATAAATTCGCTAATAGAAAATTAAATAATTTCATGTTCCTGTAAGAAGTATCAATAGCAGAATTATGATTAAACACAAAAAGAAAATACTATTGTAGTGCACATTACTGGGACAGTGCCTACTATAGTACTGACAATTTAAAGGAGAAATTCTCTTCAGCATTTGCAATAATGAGAAGAATTTAATGCAGAAATTTAAATAGAGCTTGAAAATACGGTGGATTATTTTTGTGCATTCTGTTGATTTGTTTTTCTGGGGGGGGGAGCAGATACAATATTTTTGTACATTAACTTGAATCCTGCAATTTCAGGTCCTAGAATTGGCCATGCAGGCATAGTTGGTGGGTGGTCAATTACAACTGGGAACCAAATGTGCTGACCTACAACTATCATTGCTAAGACTGGCTACATCCATTTGGACAAGATTGACATTTTTATCCTGATTCCACATACAGACACCTTCCCTCAGTGACGACGATTTTTGTGTGTGTCTTATTGACCCCCTCCCACGTTTTATTAAGCTGTATATTTCACCCTGATAAAGCTCGCATAATTTATGCTATAGTAATTCTACATTTTTGCTAACAATTGGCACATTTATTCCTGCTGAACTACAATGATGATTCATCAAAGGTCAAAATTAAAATGCATAACATTAAGATACTTTTCCAACATTTATGCCATATACATTGTTAATTTGAACAAACAATAAGACATCTAGTAGTAAGCAACAGAACTGTGAGCACTTAAGGTACTTGAACAATATTGGTGCCAAAATATATACAGTTGGATGAAATAAAAGTTAAAAAATACGATTTTCTTTTATTAAATTTATTGTAGGTAGATCCTACCCCATTGTAAGTTATCAAGTTCTGTAGGAACATGAAGGGATCTTTACCATTACCTAGAAAGCAGAAACAAAATAATTTACTTATAATGACCCTCATACCGTTTTGTCGTTTTATCAAATATAATCTTACATTTATGCGCATTGCAGTTGAAATGTCATTTGTGTTAGATCCTGTATTTTATGAGTTCACCAACAATGAATAAATACATGAAATGTGCTCTTATTATGTCCACGTTTTAAATGGTGTATTAAACTAGTTAACTTCAGTTAACTTTTATTTTATGGTTGTAATATCATCTTCCGACATGTTCAAATAGGAATAATTATGTTTCACAATTATCTTGAGTTTGAGTCATTTCACAAATTTGTCCTACTGATAGCGTTATCTAGCTGTAGTAGTAATATTTCTTCAAATTAAAAAGAATTATATATATATATATATATATATATTAAGTCGGTGATGATTTCGTTTATAGGATGGATTAAAGTGAGCAGGATACAGAAATATTGTGTGGATTGTGTAGAATATAACTATGGGAGAGAACAACATATATCCGTAACTATGATTTTGTTGTACAGTGCACATACAACAATCTTGATAATGCAATAATAATAATAATAATAATAATAATAATAATAATAATAATAATAATAACAATAATAATAATGATTACGAAATTCGGTGCATGGTATTTGTTCAAATAACAATTTTAAAAGGTGAACTTCTGTACAGTGGTCATCTGTGGTCAACGGCCAGTTTTGCCTTTTCCCATGAGTGGCCGTTGGTGTCAGGTTTGACTGTATATATATATACACATATGTCTGTGTATGTGTCCGTTGCATAGTCTATTTTAACTTTATCGTATTCACTGACATCCATGATGGTCAGATTATCAGATTGTCAGATTCTGCATCAACGGTCTCTGTTGGCATTTATGTCAGTCTTGTTTCTGTTGTGGCAGCTCTACGTTAAAATCTTTGGAGCCGCTGAACTTTCGTTGTAAATGTTAGCTGGTCGGAAGCTGTGTATTAAAATATTGTTGGGACAAAATCAGGATGACTTGGGTCATTTGATCTCTCTCCTAAGAGAGCGAAAACGTAAAATAGAAAAACTGTAATGGCTTGCCATTGAAAATCTCCATGCTTACATAGACGAGTTGTCTTGATTATATCCTCGGAACAATTTTTACGCCTAACTGCCTGAAATATATGGGAATACTTGTACCATGAATAATGTATCAAAAATTGTGTTAATATTCAAATAGATTATAATTCTATGAATCTGCTCAATACATATGGTTTAAATTCTAGATGGATTGAAAGTTTTGTTTATTGTCTCAAATGGTTTAAAAACAAACTTATTCAGCGGTATAGGTCATACGTAACCTGATGCACCCCTTTTGGAGTTTACTTCGATTATGGCATGCAAAATAATAGTAAGCAAAAATAGATGTGTTGTAACTTGCAGTATGATGCCAAATTGTCATTTTATAATGCGTATTTTTTTTATTTATAACAGCATATTGCGTGTGGACATGATACAGTGGTTATTTGTGTAGCGAAACAGTTCCAACGCTTACCGTCAATCATAGTTCACGTCTGTTTTGCTCAACTATCGTACTTCTTGGCGGGAACCTGTAAAAAGAAAACCTTGCTTCAGGCATACATCGGTTTGTACAACCAACACTACAACAACTGACAGGAACTGTGGCTGTTTATTTTATATATTTGTAAAGATATTTAAAGTACTTTGTGAAAGAGGAACAGGTATGCAGGCACATTCTTTCAACTTGACAATGCGGAGTGAGTTATGAGGTATATGACAGTGCACACTTCGAACCTATTTATCGTCGTTTCTTGCCAACCGATCTGAGCGCGCACAACGGAAACTCATATATGGAGTGTAAACAACAAAATGGGTCTATTAGAATTAGAACTACAAATGTATACACGAATGCCCCCAAAAAATTGCTAAATACACAAGATATCATACACTTAAGATGTAAGTAGACAAGCCGTGTTATAAAAATGTGCAATAAATCTACGTTACTTTCAGCATCGGTGGACAACACATCGTAGCGGCAATGCACAACATGTGCTCCGCATCATGTGCGCACGAATGAACATTTAAATTATGACTGCCGAAATAAGTATTCTTATTTGTGAATGAACATGGGGACACTTAAGCGTACTAAATGCGTATAAGAAATGCGGTCATTCATAATTATCTTAAATAGCACACGTTATGGATTAAATGCATGTTACTATGGTACAGTGAATGACAAACGCCATGTTGTAAACATGCTAAAATGACGATGTGAACTACAAATAATCTAGATGAACCGTACCAGCATAACATTATCTGCAACATCTATCAGCATTTAAATTTAAACTCCATATATTGTTACGGAATTATGTATATGGAATTTATAATGTGCCTAAACTTTTGTGTTATGACTGTACGTTAAAATTGTGTCAGATAGTGAGTCTTATTTAAGCTACGTTAAGTTGTACTTTAGTCAAATAAACAACATGTTGACAACATTTAAGTTCAAGGTCAGAACTATTTACCACTCTTAGAGTACTTTTCGATTAAATCGACGCATTTAGTATTGCATTATGGGTCGCAATATGACACGTTTCCTGTTGTGAAATAAGGTATTTGCAAAGAGTATTTAAGACCTCGATATACGAATTATTTCCATTCCAATTTTAAATCCTGTGTTGAAAACATCTGTTTTTACGATCAGTTTTTGGAATCATCATATGTTTGAAATAATAGCTGTGCTGAAATCTTGTAGTTCCGAAATACTGTATAAATAATTCGAAAGGAATTATTTATTGGAACATTCGTCGAAGTTACCATGGAGTACTCACTAACATTTGGAGCTGTATTTAGGACTTTTGGATGTCTATGAACATACTTAAAGATAATCTGGATTACATTATCGTTGAAACATTTTTATAACTTCTATATTCATGACTTGTGATTAGGACACTGATAATTTATTGGATTATTTGGATTTCAACACGTTATTGTAAGTGTCTTTTAATTTTCACATTAATTTTTTAGAAATAAAATGTTTGTTGATTTTTACAAAAATTGTTTGTTTCACTTTCTTTTTGTTACGTTTTTTAAAATAGTCTTTAATCCTTTACTGCATGATGACGCCTTTTGACGCCAACCCCTTTACTGCATGATGACGCCTTTTGACGCCAACGCCTTTACTGCATGATGACGCCTTTTGACGCCTTTCATGACAAATCCGATTAAGATACCCAGAACTACTAAAATTAAGTCTTCCTACCCAAAACTATCCACCATCTGTAAACATGTGCTCTGCATATCGCCGTTGCGACGTGAAGTCATTTGAAATTTTGAATATTACAGTTGAAAGATTTTTGATAATATACACTGGAATATGCCATTCTTTGAACTATTCCAGTTTATTATTATCAAGGTTTCAACAAAAAAGAGGAATATTAGAGCAAACTTTGGAACGAGATTATACGCTAAAATTAAGTTACTGCTACATGTTCACTTCTTAAGTTCATATCCGTCATTTCACCAAATAGATATGACCAAGAATCACCAATTTCTCAAACATATGGATTTTTGATATTTAAAAGTAATTTACTCGCTAATTGTAATACTAATCAGCACAAAAAATATACAAATGAAGTTCTCGAATATTCGTCAATTTTTAGAAATACGGAAAACCATGAATCACAATGCATGGCAAATTCGGCTCAACTCCACGAATCGATGGTGCATGTTTATCGAGGTAAAATTTAGGATTTGCCGTTAGAGAAACATGTTTCAATACTTTTAAATCATAAATTAATGTTACATATCATTTTAAAATCATTATAGCTCATAATTTGTTGAATTTCACAAGAAAGTTGATGCACGATAGCGGGTACCTCAATGAGTGAATCGAGCACTTTACATTTAGAAAACCATTAAAATCGTTAAATATACAAAATACTGCACATCCATACTGATTTCATTCTCGATTGCAACCCCACCCCGGATTTTCAAAGATCTGCTAGAAACATTGTTTATAATCAGTAGCAATTTAATTACTGCTCACAAGAGCACATTACAAGTTGCTTTCTGAACTGATAATGAGAGAGTAGAATGGTGGGTTTTACAATTTTTAAACTTCGACAAACTTTTTTGTCATATAAAATTGACAGAAGTACACAACTAACCTAACATTATGCTTTTTCATTAATAAGAAATACAGAGAAGGGATAAATTAATTTCATTCTGGTCTTTGAATAACTTGCCCAACGACAATAAGGATCATAGTACATGGGTATAAAACTATAGTGAGGTATATACGACATTTAAGTTTCAGTTTCATGATTTGGCTCAAAAGAAAATGTGTCTGGTTTTGGAGTTCCAGAATACAGTACATACAATATTATAAAGTATATAATATAATATATACAAGTAATTGTAAACAATCTATTTAGGAAAGCTTGATAATTGAAAAAGACAATAGAATTGTCTGTGCAATCAAGAGATATCATTTCGGCAGAAGGCAAACATTAACGTAATGATTTTTCCTCTGTCACAGATGTTACAGGGCACATGCTAACAAGGTAACCATTGAAATAGTTTCAGGCAAATAAAGTATCGACTCATTATTTGGCTTCATTTTATAAAGTTATTGTTGGTGATTATTTCAAGATATACGCATCATTATTATGTCTACTCATTCAAGCTTTACTTCACAGACTTTCCAATAATATTTTACCTAGGAAAGCCTGTCGACTGTGAAATATAATTCTTTTGTACATAATTTTTGATTTTAATTAAATATTTGTTAAAGAAATCAAATTATATGCTTTTTGTCATTCTTTTCAATAATGTGATAAGTTAGATAAGTTAAACAAAATAGTGATACGGTTACAAACTGAATGCATTTCATAAGGCTATTATATTATACATTTTTATTCCACACACATTTTGGCTTTCATGATTTCAGAGACACATTCCCACTACCATTGACTGTCTCCAATTAAGATATTCTTCCTCTTAATGTTAATTTTGATTGAAAATTATTAAATGATGTTTATTCCATGTGTAAGTAATGATGATATTCATCCTCTTTATTATTTTCTCATAATACAATTTGTAATGATTCCCAATAAGCAAAACATCTAATATACTAGATTAATCATATGATAACTACATGTCTTAATTTTCTTCTTAATTCACAAATTACATGGGGAAATGAAAGATCATTACTTTTGAGTAGTGTGATTCAGACATTATTTTTTTTTAAATTTGTATACAGCAGTTCATATTTTTTAATTATCCTTCAAGATCTGACGTCTTTGCCACTCAGTACTCAAACAAGATATAAAGAATAGGATGTTCCTAACATATTTGACTATAATGCCATCCCCTCTGCCCTTTCTAGCATCCATACCACATTGTCCAGATTACTAAAAAGAAACTACTTAAAACTGTGCTATCTTCCAATAATTTCATATATTATTATGTTTCATTTAATATAGAATACTTGTATGAGTGGAAGCTTATTTGTTCTTTAGTTTTAAAAGAACATCCAAAATATTGTGACCAAAAGTGTGTTCTTGGATTGAGAAATACTTATACCAGTATGCCCTTTTTGTTATGTTCCAAAAATTACACACCTTTGCCCAAAAAAATGAGACACATTTGTAAAAGGTGCCACACTTTCATACCCCTCCAATATTTGATTTTCATATAATTTTAGTTTTATACAACTTGAGTATTCAGTTTTAAATAAGGCCAAAAAAATGTGTTTCCTATTGCACTGGTTTTAAAATTAGGGAAGGCATGTAGTTTTTTTTTTTTAAACATTATATATAAATCAAGTAATATTTCAAGAGCTTCAAAGTACTGGGCAAAAACTGCTGAATAAGATGGACAGATCAATTTCGGCAATTTGATTTTTTTTTATTATTAAAGAAAACCCACAATTTTAGGGGTGGGGTGTGGAAAAAGTTCTAGGGTTGGCAATGAGAAACAGGGACGATCGGAAGACCGGAAACACATTTGTGTTATGTTTTGGCCTAAGCCAGCTTTAAGGAGATTTTTTTCCATTGTCTTTGCTACTATATATATATATATATATATATATATATATATATTGAATCTACTATTCGATCTTGAAATGGAATATTTATTTCAGCAACTGATGCAAGTCAAGTTCTTTCTTTCTTTTGACGACTGTTTGTTTTTGGATTCTTTTTAAAATCCCAAAGTAAAAGAAGGACATGATTAATTTTTTTCTGATTATGTTCTCTAACACACGAATATAAAAACCATGTTCTTCTAAAAAAAGCTGCAGATAACTGTATCTTAGAATATAAAAGTTTGTTTCATCATCAGTTGTCATCGGGGTATATTCCTTGTGTCTGGATCAAAATAATGCAGCACCGAAAAACATGTGTATATATATGTGAATAAGTACACATGAGATTGATTATACTACTTTTATCTTCATGGTTTGTATGAATTGTTTGTCATTATTCAGCTTTCTTTGAACATCTTTTGAACTTGAACAGAGACATTCATATTTTGGACATATGGTATAAATTCAGCTGTAATATCTTAATATTATCGCTGCATTTTTTAATTGTTACCATAGTAGCACAGCTGTTTGGTATATATTTCAACAAATTCAATGTTAGACCAAAATACTTTTTTATATTTGAAATGTTTAAGACCATGTGAGTACCTTTATAAAAAACATATAAGCACAGAATATGCATCCAAAAAGTTATTGACCTTAAATGTTCAATCTTAACACTTCACTATTGTGCCAATATTTGGTGGAACTTGGACAATCTAAGCCAAATAAGCAAAAATTCTTGCTTTTCTAAAAAAAATTGAAAGCATGACTGATTTGGCTAGAAAATAGTAAGCTTAATATAAATAAATAATGAAAAATATGTAATTTTGTCATGATTTGTACACATTCTAGGCTTGATTTGGTTGCCATGGCAGCCAACCATTTCATCTCCTGTTTGCTGAAATAAAGTATGCCCAATATCCAACCTGTGTCCACAAAAAATTTCACACTATAAGGAAAGTTATTATTGCACAAGAAGTAACTCAAAAGTGATGCCAAGTTATTGAATTAATGGATAATTTCTATGCAAAACAAAATACTTGTTGTGCCTATATTTGGTGTAACTTGGACAATCCAAGCCAAATACGTAGAAAATCTCAGTTTTCTCAATCAAAAATTTATAAAATTCAAAGCATGACTGATTTTGCAAGAAAGTAGTAAGCCTACTATAAATGAATACTGAACAATATGCAATTTTGTCATGATTTGTACACATTGTAGGCTCGATTTGGTTGCCATGGCAACCAACCATTTCATCACCTGTATGCTGAAATAAAGTATACCCAATATCCATCCAGTGTCCACAACAAATTTCACACTATAAGGAAAATTATTATTGTACAAGAAGTAAACTCAAAAGTGATGCCAAATTATTGAATTAATGGATAAATCCTGTGCAAATCAGGCAGTCCAGCCTCCAGGCTGATGCGCAGTAAAGGGTTAAATCGAGCCTTGGAAATATAATCAGTTGTAATTGAAAAGTGGGGGCATATATCATTGAATATTCTACTCCAGGAAATATAGCCACGTCCTTATGTTATGTTACTAACGAGGTTAAACATCTGTTTGTGCATTAAAATCAATTTTGTTATTGCTTAGTTGGGCACAAACAAATGCTAGGGTGTAAAATCCGGAGGACAAAAGCAGTGTGGCATTCGTAAACACACTATTGTCTGTTTTGTTTTATGCAGGATATACAATAGACCCATAGACTATACCATAAAAACATATAAACATAAACTCAGAAAGAAAAATAATATGTTGGTGTTAGTATATTCTATTCTTTTACAGTAACTCATATGCGATTTAAGACTTGTTCCTAATTTACCTTAATATCAAATACGTTTAAACTTTGTTCTGTTGTCTCAATATGCGCACCAACCAGTATATTTGATATTATATATAGAACAACATAATCAAGTAACTGTGAAACAAAATACGAACATTAATCTTTGATTTGTAAAATACCAAGTGATAATATGTTTTCAGTAATAAGCTGAATATTTATTTTGTGTTGTTCATACATAATAGACTATATTGTAATTTCACAAATTTCATTATCTTCTGAATGGTACTTATTATAGTAGATTATATTATAGTTCACTAGTATCTGCATTTGTTTAAATAAATTGAAATTCTACCATTTTGTTTTGCTTTCCCCATAAATTTAACTGAGTATGCTGTCAAATAATTTGTATTTTCCAATCTATCATATTGTACATCAGAAGAGCAAATACTCTTCACTTTGGTTATTAAATAATTTAGATTTTGTTGTCATTAAAACTTAATATCATCCGCCACATATCAATAGATAGTTCAAATTATTCTATCGTCAAAGGACAAGAACGTTATAAGCCACTGGCTTTCGTTCTAATAATTTACCTTCTATAGTGTTCCTCTTGCAATATCCAAATACAAATTTATGAAATAAAATATGTTTAAACTAAGCGACAAGATGACTCAAAATGTCCTAGAAATCCTCATTAACAAAAAAGCCTATACGTTTCGGAATAATGAACATTAGGACCATTGGACTTCTGCTACATTGAGCAGCTACCATTGAAACTACACGTTGCAACAATATAAATCATGCTCAGTTTATTTATATATCGAATATAAATTATTGGTACCGTTTTCGTCTATTTGGAGATATTTGCAAACAGGAATTCTCTTAAATTAAATTTA
This sequence comes from Margaritifera margaritifera, assembly GCA_029931535.1. NCBI lineage: Eukaryota > Metazoa > Mollusca > Bivalvia > Unionida > Margaritiferidae > Margaritifera > Margaritifera margaritifera. The sequence continues at coordinate 7,322 of JAQPZY010001540.1, read as the reverse complement.
TTAAATTATAAATTTCTGTCTTGTGCGAATCTTTGTGTGAAAAAGATTGAAATTGCTTCATAATTTTATAAATTGCATTTGAAATGAGCAGAAACATAAGAGTGCATTTATTACAAGACGCAATTTACTGATTGTGTTCAATAAAATCACACAAAAGTGTAGTCGACTGATTTGAAGTAAATTCTGATGCCTTAGTAAGTATGCCATTGTCTTCCGTGACGTCATATCATAATGCATGAGGTGTGTTTATATGTGTTATATGACAAAATTGCCACATTTTGATTTTATTACCAAAATTAACAGCGTAGTGTTGTGATGTTTATTATTTGATGCACCAGTCAATGATAACCTCGGATGCATTATTGAACAGATCATACAGTGATGAGGATAGTTAGAAAACATTACTACAAATTGAGAGTCTAGTGACCTTTCGTCTTAAATCGAAACGTGACCGATCTTTTGCATTGGATGCAATTTTGAACTGCCCTCGTTCCCGTGGTTGTCACTACGTCACAATAACTTCATAACATCACAATTAATAGATGACATGTTATTCCCAACGGCAACGCAAGCAAACGTTGCAGACAATTGAAACCAAATGATATCGTCAGTCTTTTCATTGCAAAGTTGCAGGAATAACATTAAAACTTAAATGTGCAAGTATTTCCTTTATTGTTGAAAAGTCGTCGGGTATTATTGTCATTTGACCTATCATATTAGAAGAATCTACTCCTGGTACATCTAGCTGGATGTTAGTCCGTCAACAACTTACCAATTTGGGAAGTATCACTATGATTACCCCCGAGTTTCTTGCAGAAAGTGTAAATTGTTCGACTAGCATCGGAAGAAACGAGGATGTTCCGAATGCTTTGGCATGAAGCTGATTTTTTACCTCTTTGTAGTCATCAGCTTATTGGTGACCTACATTATGATGATGTTGACTCTGGACAAATACATTCAACCCCAGATGTAAAATCCCCGTCCTATTCTGATTAGAAGATCAACTGTAAAGGTAACTAGAAAAAGTATTGGCTCTTTGGCTGATTGTTTCGATAAAGTGTATCAATATGCCAAGATTAGATGCCATATAAGGTATCAGTAATGTCTGTCTATGCAAACTAAATACAAAGGCATCTGTGTCCTGTGAAATTGAATGTGTCGGCGTGTATATTTGCGAATTTCTGATATTTATAAGAAGTGCGGACACAAACAAAAACACTTCTCCCAAAAAAAAAACAGAAGTACTTATCATAAGATATTCACACACATTAGTTGTTGCCAACAGCTATAAGCGACATATCAGTTCTAAAGTCAGTATTATAAAAGTGTATTGAAGCTATCAGCAGTCTATCATGTATACCAGTTGAACAAAGCCGAGTTTTCCGAATGATACGAGATTTCCATTATTCAGTTCACACGAGAGACGTTTGAATACAGATTGATCTACACGAACGGTTAGGCAGTCTAGGAGGAGGAGGATAGTGAAGAATTATGGAGCCATTTTAAAACCATCCGCTATATTGTTTTATATCATATCTCTGTACAATCTGTTTGGGGCGATGTCTTGCATGAATAAGGTATAAAATGGCTGACTTGCTGACCCGGTCTCTCTTATACCGTTGAATTACGTGGTATACGCTGCGATGAATTACTTAAAATTAGGAATTTCAAAGCATTGGCATAACGACTAGACCGACACAAAGGCTATCTGAATCGTTAATCTCTTTGAATTATTCTTCAGTTGATCCATCTTCAGATAGACGGTCACGACTATTTTTGGAATAGACTTTTATTCCATCAGTGTAGATCCAATTTGGGAAGGGTCATTAATTTGTTAAAGACAGCAGGTACTTAGGAGTATGAATAAAATCATAAAGGTCTCTATTTTGCTAATCAGATGCAAGTACTTATGTGTATGAACTAAATCATAAGGGTCTTTATTTTGTTAATGAGAGGCAAGTACTTATGTGTATGAACTATATCATAAGGGTCTTTATTTTGCTAATCAGAGGCAAGTACTTATGTGTATGAACTATATCATAAAGGTCTCTATTTTGCTAATCAGATGCAAGTACTTATGTGTATGAACTATATCATAAGGGTCTTTATTTTGCTAATCAGATGCAAGTACTTATGTGTATGAACTATATCATAAAGGTCTCTATTTTGCTAATCAGATGCAAGTACTTATGTGTATGAACTAAATCATAAGGGTCTGTTATTTTGTTAATGAGAGGCAAGTACTAATGTGTATGAACTATATCACAAGAGTCCTTACCTTGTTAAGCATAGACAGGTATTTATGTGAAAGAACTAAATCATACGAGTCTTTACTTTGTCAAGTAGAGGCAGGTAATTAGGTGTATGAACTAAATTATTGGGGAATTTACTTTGTGATTTTGTGGGTTTAACGCCATTTGTTAGCACATTATAGGATATGCATGGCGGTCAGTATATCTGGTGGAGGAAGAACCCGTGCAAACTCTTTGAAGAACCTTCGACCCACGGGAAGCTACTGACAAGATTTCTCACATATCCACGTTGGCCAAGCCCGACACTCTAACCCACTTGGACATAAATGAGATGTCAGTGATCTGTCAAGTTGAGAGCCTTAGAGCACTCGGCCACCTGGGGCCCTTCTTGACTTTGTTAACCAGACGCAAGTTCTTATCTGTATGAACTAAATCATAAGATTGTTTATTTTTTTCAGCAGAGACCGATAATTAGGTGTATAAGCTAAATCATAAGTGTATTTCTTTTGTCACGCAGAGGCCGGTAATTACGTGTATAAAATCAATCTTAAGGGTCTTTACTTTCTTCCGCCGAGGCCGGTAATTAGACATATACACTAAATCATAAGGGTCGTTACTTGGTTAACCATAGGCAATTACCTGTCGGTATGAACTAACTAATAAGATTATATACTTTGTTAAGACGAGGTAAGTGCTAAGGTGTATAAACTAAATAATAAGTGTGTATAGTTTGTTAAGCAGAGGGAAGTGCTAAGGTGTATGAAATAATAATAAAGATGCATACTTTGTTAAGCAGAGACAAGTGCTTACGTGTATGAACTAAATAGTAAGAGTCTTTAACTTGTCTAGCTATATGTCTGTATATAAGTATGTATGTATGTATGTATGTATGTATGTATGTATGTATGTATGTATGTATGTATGTATGTATGTATGTATGTATGTATGTATGTATGTATGTCTCTGTCGCTCGCTTTCTCTCTTTGCAACTGGAGTCAGTCCCTGCAATAAAAATATGGGGTTTGTAAGATTTGACACAAAAATGGACATTTTTAACACTACATATCCCGTTTGACCCTATTCATTTTTCAACATGGATGGATACTGTTAAAATCCCATTTGACCCTATAGAGGCCTACATACGTTAAACATATGGACATTGTTAACATTGCATTTCTTCTTAAGGACCATAAGGGCCCAAAAAAGACTCCAAAATTATAAGCTCAATTTTTAAATCCCTTTATAGGTCATACAGGTTCACATTGAAAAACCTATGGATATTTTTAACATTACATTAACCATTGTCCCTATAAATTGTACAAATGGGGGCCTAATATTAAATTCCCATTGTCTCCATAGGGTCCCAACACACCTATCATATATTTCCATTCTTCCTAGACAGTCCAACGATGCTAACCTATGGACTAATGAATCTATAAAGTATTCGGTCTTCGGCAATAGCGGACGTTGGACCAGTTTTCCCCACAAACAATTCAGCATGACTTTGGCAGACAATCGTCTTCCTTTGTTCTTTCATTCTGAGTCCTCATTAAGTCATTAGGCTCTTTGTAGCAGCAAAGCTGCCCCAACCGCTCTAAAATAATGTTGTAATTTACTCCTTATTAATTTTTCAAAGCTAAAATTGTAATTCAAAGAGCAGTCAAGAAACAATAGGATGTTGGTCAGAAATCTCCACGCATATATACTTTTCTTGGCTTGATGAACTGATTTGTATTTGCTATATAAATACTATTTTACACAGAAACCATGCAATTTGTGGAGGGTGTGCATCTTTATATATACTACACCCTTATAACAAACGAGGTTTTTTTGCGACCCATATATCACTCTACATTGATTGTGTTAGAATATTTTTGTAAAGTTCATTTAGTGGGTACTCTTAACTTTAGAGTCACTAAACTTGATACAATGTATATGTGATAAAGGCAGAATCTTTGTGTGTGATTCTTCTTCTGTCAATCCTTGCTCTTCATATGGTACACTCATTATGTTTAATCTAGATAAAAAGAACACTATTTGTGACACTGAGAAAGCCGAGGTTAAGTCAGTATAGGGCTGGCCGAATTGTAACATTTGTAGCAAAAACAATGTTAGGAAGCAAATAGGGGACACTCCAAATTCTGCCGGACAATGTAAACAAATAACTCTAGTCTCAACAGCAATATTTTCAAGCCGCACATTGAGTAATTCGAAAGATAAAGTCAGTGTTAGTTCTGATAATTTTGAAATATTTGTCACAAACTGATGAATGAAAGTTTGCCTGACTTTACACTGAATTATTTTAAATACAACTCATTGACAGTAAGAGGTCTTTTAGTGGGAGAATTGCATCGACGACTGGGAAATAGAAGTAATTCAGTATTACAGTTGCAACCACTTAATTCAATCATGTGAGATTTCAAGGAGGATATGATTCCAATAGACGAACCACTAATTTAATGACCAAAGACTGACTTACACATGTACAAGAAACGTATTATGGATTTAGGTGAACCTGCAGATAAATTTGATGCAACTACAATATTGGGAAGAAAATATATGATAAGAAGACGATTTCAGATGCTTACGATTTATTTATGAAGACATTAGTTACTCTATAAGCTTTACACCCTGTCTGATCTGAAACAAACATAAGACCTGTAGAAAAGCAATTACAACCAATTGAACAAAGGATCAATGTTGAAATATCAGCCTTCAAAGACTAACGAAGATGGAATACACAAATCTCTAGAAAAATACAATACTTTACAATTACAACTTCAAAATATGGAGAAGTTTAAGCTTTATGTTAAAAATGTATAAGTTTAACTAATAATCGTTGTAAAAGTCTTTAAAATTACAGAAGAAGAATGATTTCCAAGAAATCAACAAGAAGTACACTTATGGAAAAAGTTAAATTGAGTGAAAGCACTAACAAATCTATGAAAACGACTTATGATTTATTAGTTATTGATTAAGTGGATAAAATAAAGTTTGTAAAATGAATCGACTCATTTGTTTTAATAGACAAAGTGCTAACAGATAACAAAAGCATATACAAATAAAGAACGTTTAAAAATATTGATTTTGTGCAAGAAAGTATAGACCAGTTAGATGCAAATGGTAAATCAGATAAGTACTTAATTAGAAGAACAATTTATTTTCGATGATATATATGTAAATCAATTAAAACAAGATTTGTTTTAAACCAAGGATGAAAACAAAACCAGATAAAATTGAAAACAAAAAACTAAATGAGGCGTAGATAAAAGAGTTTAGCATTAAGTGAAAAAAATATATTTAAATCAGAAACATATACATCTTTAAATAAAAATCAACATAGATATAGGACTAAAGACTCTTGCAATTGATGATATTGACAAAAGGGTGAATAATTATAATGAAAGTGATATATATTCAATGTAGATGATGATGAACTGCATGGAAATAAATTGTTATTTGATTTTTTATATACAGTATAGAGGTGATATTAAGTGTAAAACATATAATGATGCACATTCAGATGAAAAATAATCTAGTCCTATATTATACTGTTTCTTGGATGTATTTCTCTGTTTTAACATAGGTACAATCATTATCCGGATATGACTTCGCTGCATCGCATGTTGACTATGCTCAATGACATGTTGCTGGCTTATATAAAATTGTGTTTCTATACTTAAATATACAACAAAAAATATAGCCCTAGATTTTTCACGTTGGATTATTGGTAAATGATCAATCTATTTCCTACATCTTAAAAATGAAATAGAAATCATAAGTAAACTAGAATATGATATAATAAAATATTAAAACATATTATACAGATGTAAAACTATAGTTTATAGTCTACAGTTAAATCGAATCCTAGTCATAGTCGTAAGAATTTTTTAAAATTATTTTTGATATTGGAAATAGCATATGAATTTACTACCATTAAATATATGGCACCATCGTGAGTAATATTTGGTGGAGCGATTCCTGGTGCTTTAGAATTCACAGGAACTATTTTTATTTCTGCACTTTTTGTTCATAGTGGAGTTAAAGAAAACAGAAAAAAGCATGGAAGAGCAAAGCCACTAGATGGCAGATTACTAGAGTAAGGAATAGTTCTTCGGTATTTACATAATTTAGGTGCAGATTTCCTCTATTTTCTTCTGCTGATACTGAAACAAGTGTACATAAACCTGGAAATCCTAAACTGAGTGCGTTTTACTAACCTTCTGATAATCACACAACTTATGAGTATATATTTATTGCGCTTGCTACGGGGCTCAAGTGTTTTTGTGGGTTATACATATTTCTAGTTTTGCAAATTTTTGCGATATAAATAGGATGATGTCATATGGAAAATGTATAAATCCCTATAAACAAGAGAATGCACAGAGTTCTAAGTATCTTAATTCAACTCATCATTGTATTACACACATTCCAGCTACCATACAACTCGAACAACACATAATTTGTTATACCTCGACTGGGACATAACGTATTAATTTGACCTGGTAGATGGTTCCTGTCATTCGATCTATAGGTTATTGGAGAAGCTAATTATTTAGCTGTAAAACAATATTGGAAGAATGTTGATTCAAGACGTGATAAAATATACTCCCTCTCTTGACAATGGTTATACTTTTGACTCAAATCTATTAACGCTTGCGGCAATATTGGATTTAAAAGTCAGGTGATATTTTATATCATAAATGCGTTTGACGCTTAATTGACGTTATATCATCATGGTAGTAAGGCTGTGTGCCGAATTTAATGTTAACTTCCCATGGGAGCCCTAAAATGGCGGCATCTTGTAAATTCTCATGTCATTTCCATACCAAGTCACCATGTTAATTTCGCGTAGATATCCATACCGATCACCAATGCTAACCATATAGATGACTTTTACGTAACATGGCCAGAGAGTAGACCTTTTCCCTTTCCCGTACAGGTCGCAATCCCGCATACCATCCCCCTCCCGCAATTACTTGTAAAACAGTTATTATATTTCATTTAAGTTCTTTTCAGATAACATAAAATATTACTCAGTGTATGCTTCACACACACACATACACACGT